>JARQOC010000003.1:144815745-144860146 GCA_033576535.1 Allobates femoralis
ACAAGTAAATACAAAGTGCATTTGCAACGGCCGCAAAGGCCAGGGGGTACTAGGTAACTGAGCCAGCTGACATTCTGGGAGGTCATGATGGCTGTGGCCCAGCTCCATGCCCCAGGCCGTGCAGTGATGGGGGGTATTTACAGGGGATATTGATTGTCTTTCCGTGACGCCACCTGTGGTATTTGGCCAGGGATGGCCGACGCTGCTAATATGGACCTCTGGGGCAAATAGTGCAGCAGCCGGGATGGTATCGTTCCCCACAGATAGAGCAGGGCCCCAGGGTTGATGTTAGAGTCAATAGCAAAGATGTGGGCTGTAGCAGTGTGTAAGGCGCCGAAGGAGCAGACAGACACAGTTCATGCAGTTCTTTTACCTCTTTACTTGCTGATTAGGCAAGGGCAACCCAGCTGTGTGCTGTGCTCTTCCAGGATGTAGCCAGGTCAGCTCTCAAGGAATCACGATTGATCCACCGAGACATCCTTCATAAGCCTTCCCAGGTTGCTTTTCCCCTGCACTGGATTACTTCCCTCTCCTGCCCTGTGCCTTCGTGCTACAGTGTCCCAGCCTGATGGCTGCGGTCCTTGTCGAGCGACAGGCGAAACATCCTCTGACCCTAGGTCTAGCCACCCTCCTGTTGATTGTCCATGACAAGTAGCCACTGTCCATACAGATGCAGTGGCCTCCGGTTTCATGGCTGAACCCTGAAGTGTTCCCACCAGATTCAGGCCGGTCCCCTCTCGCAACCAGTCCTCTCACCGTACTCAGGTCAGGTCTAGATTCAGGGCCCACAGGTGGATCTTCCATTCCCGTGTTCCCTAGGACTCCATCTCTCTATGTCCTTTCTATTCTCCAGACTTTTCTCTCTTATTCACTAACTCTCTTTTTGTCCTACCCCCTTTACCTATTCCTTCCTCCAGCCAGCAGATAGGGTCTGCTCATCATGGGGCCGCCTGGCATCCTCTGGCTTGGAGTTCAGATAGTGTTGGGTGCAAGATATATGTCTCAGGTTTGCGACCCCTCTCACCTGAGAGTGATGACACCACACCTGAGAAGTACATGCAGCATCACTGTGGCAAACAGTGTGCAGGGGTGCCACACAGTTTTTAAATAAAGGTCATTATTATTAAGAGAAAAATAAATTCAATCCTTCAGGAAGCAGCATGAAAACCCGATTGCCCCCTGCCCCCCCCCCTTCTTAAAACATAAATTATAGTCTATCATGTTTTTGGGAAGCTAAGTTAAATTCCCTTAGCCATACCAGGCCTGATAACTGCCACACCTGTTCTCGATAAAGAAATCACTTAGATAAAACCGACCTGACAAAGTGAAGTAGACCATTACATCCCCAAAAGCAAGGCATCATGCTGCGATCGAAAGATATTCAGGAGCAAATGAGAAATAAAGTAACTGAGATCTACCAGTCTGGAAAATGTTATAAAGCCATTTCTAAAGCTGTGATACTCCAGCAGATGACTGTGAGAGCCAATATCCACAAATGGTGAAAACATAGAATAGTTGTGAACCTTTCCCGGAGAGGCCAGCAGACCAAAATTATTACAAGAGTGCAGTGACGACTCATTCCAAAAGTTGCAAAAATCCCTTCAACAACATCCAAAGATTTGCAGGCCTTTCTTGATTCAGTTAAGGTCAGCATTCATGACTCCATGATAAGAAAAAGACTGGGCTTAATATAGCCTTATTGGCAAAGTTTCAAGACCACTGCTGAGCAAAAAGAACATAAAGGATTGTCTATGTTTTGCTAGGAAACATCTTAATGATCCCCAAGTCATTGGGGAGAATACTCTGTGTACTGATGAGACTAAAGTTCAACTTTTTTTTTTAAAGTGTATGTCCCTTTTACATCTGGCATAGAAGTAAGACAGTATTTCAGAAAAAGTATGGTGGAGGTAGTGTGATGGTCTGGGGCCGTTTTGCTGCTTCAGGACCTGGAAGACTTGCGGTATTAAATGGAATCATGAATTCTGCTGTCTACCAAAAAATCCTGAAGGAGAATATCCGTCCTTTTGTGACCTCAAGCTGAAGTGCACTTGGGTTATTTTTGGTTGTGAAACCACATATCATCAGGCTTCCATCGCCGAAGTAGACAGTTCGTTCAATTTCTTGTTCTGTTAGCCCCTTCTTAAAGACCCATATACACCCATGAGAGCCTAGTCTGTTGACTTTAATCTCATTGCTCCAAATGACCTATTTCCAATCTTCTTCTGTTCACTTTTTGTTCTCTTTTGTAAATTTGATCCGATGTTCCTTATGACAATATTGAAGTTAACTCTATCCGGGACCAAGTGTCTTTCGGTCCGCGCCGCTGCTCCAATAAGTATTAGAAACACTGGAGTGTTTTAAATGAAAGATCTTCAGTTTTATTTCCGACGCGTTTCGGAGCTAAACACCCAGCTCCTTCCTCAGGGAATATTGAAGTTAAGGCTTCTTCACCTTTTTTAGGGTCACTATTTCAAACTTGTGTAATATGTGTGACAAAGTGCTTACGTCTGTGAACTCACTAATACAAAGCATTTGAGCTACCTCCACTGCCATATTAATTGTGCAAAACTGATCGACCTTGTGATGAGTCGGCTTGTTGACTCTGATACTTTGTCTGGACGTCCAACTCTTTGTTTTTTAATGCATCTACGTCATTTTGTATTCTTTCAACTGTCATGGCACTCACAGGATCCAGTTTGGCAATTTTCTTGGCCAAGAGACTGCTATTGAAGAGCAGGATTATGCTTTTTTCTTTTCTTTGGAGATCTTCATATCTGCCACTCAATTCGAACCAGTGGCCTTTTGCCTGGGAATCAAGCTTATATCACAATGGGCTACTGGAGAATGTAAGAGGACAGGTTATAGTTTGTAGTGTACAGGAAGAAATAGATCTTTCAAATCCCAGGAGCAAAACAGTAACAATGCAGTGGCATGACAAGAATTTGTATAACTAATCATATGCTAATAGTTGCAGGTCAAATTTACATATGAGATAGCCAAGATTATTGTCTATAAAATGTGATCAAAGCTGTAGTGAATGGTGAGATATGGAGTCTGAAAGTCAAAAGTTCAAAACATTATAACCTTTTGCTCATCAGTGTATTATAGTTATAGTGGCACATATGTCATCTTTGTAGCAAAGGAGAATGGTCTTTTGTATATGCACAGCACTGCCACTTTTAATAGATTATTATTTAATTAATTTAGAAACAATAATTTCTCTGATGTACTTATAATTTACTTCAGAAAATTTTATAAATATTCAATTTGGCTAATGATGCATTCCCACTTTGAAATTAAAACAATACATTATAAATTACATTTAAAATTCAGAAAGTGCTTCACTTATATTCATATTTTTTTCAACATCAGTGTATAGGGAATGCAAAGGTCAATGTATTCTCAACACACTTTGATGAAATCTTTAATTCCTACTGTGGAAATTGATTTACTTTCTACTGAACATGTTGCCTTAGTGCAAAGAGCTTCAATCTAAGTCTCATGTCCCCAAAACAGCTTGTTTCCACATTTCCACACGTCCTGCATCACATTCACCTTTCCAAAATGAACTTATGGCTTGTAGAGTTGTCTGCTGTGAATGCTTTGATCCACACATTGGAATTTAATGACTACAATGCCTTCAATATTCAACACTAAATACAAAGCTGATTATGAAAATATTGTATATTTGATTAATAATGATTCTGTATCATATGACAGATATGTTTATAGTTCTGGTTGTTGTTATTAGAAATAGAAGATAAACCAATGGTATCTACAACTCTATCATCTTGGCTAATGTCTTCCAAAACTTTACAATCACCAGAACACCCTGAAATTTCCCTCAATGAAATGCTGAGTCCTTTTAGTTCTGTTGCACATAGAATTAAAAATGCAACTCTGAGTTTTATTATAGTGTCAATAAAAGATATCGCATTTTTCGGATTATAAAATGCACTTTTGTTACCCCAAATTTTGGGGGACAGTGGGGTGTGTGTCTTATAATCCAAATCTACTGTTTCTGTACTGTAGGAGAGGGTGGATTTGGAGCAGTGTCCTGAGGCTGGAGGAGGCTGGCGCGGTCTGCAGCTGCTGCCCGGGATTGCGTGCCCTGCTCATTATGGTGAAGCCAGCGCTGAGAAGTGAGCTGGGGAGCAGTGCATATTATATGAGCATGCACTCACCCATCATCCTGGATATTGTCCCCTGTCATGGTATATCACCCTTCCCCGCCACAAACACATTAAAAAAATTTACTATGTTAACTCACCCTCCGTTGCTCCCTGCTCTGAGCTCAGTGATGTCTTCCTGTGTTTGTGCCCGACACAGCAGAGTGATGTCATCAATGTGTACCCCTGTCACATGATACAGTGCCTGGACACACAGGATCACACCGCTCAGCTCAGAGCAGGGAAGGGCAGAGAGTGAGTAGACATCTTCTTTTGTGTGTGTGCATCAGCAGGGGGGATATAGAGTGATGGGGAGCTATCCAGGGTGGAGGGGGCTATGTACCAAGGCCAAGGGGGCCATATCCAGAATAGGGGGCATACATAGGATAAGGGTGTTAAGGGAGCTATGTACCAGGAAAAGGGGACCCTATCAAAAATGGGGGGTCCATATACAGGACAAGGGGGCTATGTACCAGGATGAGAGGCCATATCTAGGTCAAGGGGGCTATGTACCAGGATGAGAGGCCATATCTAGGTCAAGGGGGCTATGTACCAGGAAAAGAGGGCTATATCCAGTATGGAGGACATATCCAAAAAGGGAGGGGCCATATCTAGGACAAGGGTGCTAAGGTGGCTATGTAACAGGACAAGGGGGCCATATCCAGGATGGGGGAACATACCCAGGATGGAGGGCCATATCTAGGATGGCAGGGCATATCCAGGATGGTGGAGGCCTAGCCTGGCTGAGGGGCTATATCCAGCATGGAGAGGCTATGTACCAGGACATGGGGGCTATGCACCAGGATGGGGGGTCATATTCAGTATGGGGAGCTATAACAGGATAAGGGTGCTATATACCAGGATGGGGGTTCTATTCAGTATGGGGGTCATATCCAGGATGGGGGCTATGTACAAGGATAAGGGGGCTATGTACCAGGGTGGGGCTCATATCCAGGATTTTGGGTCCATATCTGGGATGGGGGGCTATATCCAAGGATGGGGGATGTATGCATATATATACCAGGGTGGTGGAAATGTATGCTGATTGTAAGATGGACGCTGGCATTATAGGGCGGACCCCACTTAACATTCAAAATTATTTTATTTCTCTTCTTTCACCAAATTTGTGGTGTGTCTTATAATTCAGTGCATCTTATAAAGCAAAAAATACGGTAAGCATCTTAGAGTGTTTAGAAAGTTACTTATTTTTATATGCTATAGTACTTGTACTTGACAAAGACCTAACACAGGTCAAAATGTTGTGTCACTTGTAATTATAGCAGAATAAACTACCATGTTTCCCCAAGAATAACCCAGTCAGGGTTTTGACAGGCTGCTAAATATAAGCCCAAATATAAGCTCTCCCCTGAAAATAATATTTAGAAAAGTTTTATTTTTTGTTAAGCATGTCTATCTCACAGAAGATCAGGGAATGCATCTGTGTTTGTGTTTATGTGTTATTGTACCGTAGCCCGCCTGCCGCACTTGTCCCAGTAACTGCTGCCTGCTGCTGCAGTAATATGGCGACGCTGTGAGCTCTCTGCCTCACCTGTGTAGATGTATAGGGAGCTGCCGGCCAATCAGAGCCCAGAAGCCACCGGCCAATCAGAGCCATTATAAGCAGGCCTCTGATTGGCCGGTGGCTGCTGGACTCTGATTGGCCAGCGGCTTCCCGTACATCTATGCAGCTGACGTAGAGAGCTCGGAGCGGCACCGTAATACTGCAGTGGCTGACTAGTGAGCAAAGGGTGTGTGTGTGGTGATGGGGATGATGGGGGTTGCAAGGGGATGATGGGGGATACGGTATTGGGGGCTGCATGGGGATCAAAGGCAACATGGTATTGGGAGCTGCATGCAGCCCCTAATGCCTGACGTGTTTCAAACAGGTGTTCTTATTCATAGGGATATGAAAACCATATTAAACAAAACTTTACATACAAAAGCCAAACCCCTACCCACCTGTATCATTAACACAAAAGATCTGATTGCATATTTTTTGTTGGTTATATTATTATGAAATGCATCAGTTTTCTCCATTAATCTACAAAGGTTGCACTTCTTACCTCCACACTTGTTGTTACCCGTCACTTTAAGCCAAATCAGTTTGTCCACCAGACTAGTAAATAGGTTTGGTGAAAGGGAATTGTCCAGGGTTTTGGAACGTTTTGGGACACAAACATATCCTTTCTTTAATATTTTTGCCATTGTAGGGTCCTGGTACAAAATGGGCAAAAACTTATGAATCAGCTCTACCATGCTCTTATAATCTGCACTATATGTAGTAGAAAATGTGGGCATGTTATTATCTCTATTACTGTGGAGTCATCTTACATTATGATAACTTAATAGGGAATCTCAGCTGTTAGTTTGCACTACGCTTTCTGCTCTGCGCAACATCCATGTTTTATATCCCCTATGTCTCAATATCTCTTTGATCCTCTGATTCTCTTTATCTAGGGAAAGCTGTGAAGGGGATAACCTCTTGGCTCTAGTCATGTTCCCTATTAGCAAATTCCTTATTATATGCGGCGGATGACAACTATCAGCAATCAAAATGGAATTACCACTCACCTAATTCCTAAACAGGGAAGTGTGAATAGTGAACATTAAAATATGGTGTTTCAATCCTATGGACAACATAAGTAAAGGCCCCATTACAAACTACGATATCGTTAACGATATTGTTAGTACGTCACGGCTTTTTGGGTGGAGCAATGACGTCGTAATGACGTCGTTGTGTGTGACAAGTACAAATGATCAACAATAAGTCAGCTGATCGTTGATGGGAGGTTTTTGAACCGGACCTTAATCCAAACAATGATCGTCCGTCCAACCTGCAGCATCAGTGTGTGTTACAACTTGATAATGATGTTAATGACTTCGCCTATTCAGAACTAAAGGATGTAGGTGATCAAACGACCGCAAGTATCGTTCGCTTGTCACGGAATTGTTGCTGCATCGTTAAAGATATCTGTACGTGTGGGACTACACTAGCAATCATTGAACGTCGTTCAAGTGATCTAGGTCAAGTCGGATCGTTGATCGGCTCATTCGACCATTGAAGTGTGAGATGGGGCCTTAAGCATGATATTAAATTGGTTAACATTGATATATTGAAAACATTTGTCCAACAGGGACAGGGGAGACACATCGTTGGAGCCTTGACATATAATGATGACATAATCGATGTATCTCCCCCACCACACAAGGTTCTCCAGAAAAGGGTTTGACAGGTGATGTATGATCTGCCTCTTCCATTGGGACATTAAGATATTTTCCAATAAGGGTGAAAAATTCGCCCTCATTGGACATCCCTGTACTTGTAGGCAATAGGAGGAGTCAATCGAAATAAATTAGTTTTGAGAAGATGTTGTATATAGTGATGAGCCACCACCTAACTGTTCGAATTTGATTCGCCGAATTGGGGTGTGTTCGACGAATTGTTCGTTGAATGTTCATCGAACACCGTCGAACCCTATTGGAATCAATAGCAGGCAACAGCAAACACATAGAAAACACCTTCAAAGCTGTCCAAAAGCTGCCAAACTACTCAGAAAAGAAAACAAACACCAGGAAAAGTGACAACAATCTAACCACAGTACAAATAGTCTCATGGCATAGCATGGGTGCACGAGACACGGTCTGTGCCAGCCTGCACACTCTTCCAAAGCACTTCAAAATTGAAGGTGCTTAACATTCACCTAAAATTGTAATCGGTTGCAGGGGAAAAGTGGCAGTATTTTTTTACATTAAGTAAAAAGAGGTGGCGGAGTAAAAGGAGGATGAGGCACAGGTATAGGCATGTCACGTCCTTCTCAAATCATGTACCACACAGCAAGGGGACCCCAACAAGAGTCCTCAATCTTCCCAAAGGGTCAGACCACAGCAAAATGGCATCAATAGTACCTGACCAAAAATTGCTAAATGGCCCAGCCTGCCTGCATGGCACATGGTTTGGAACAGGTCCTGGCCTAGCATTTCAAGGTTAAACATTGCTCAGCAACTAAACGTTTTGTGGAGTATTACAGGAAAAACTAGAGCGGCAAGTCAGTGACCTGTTTAGGCCTACTAGGCCGGATAAACTCAAAGCTCATGCAAGCGCTCCCATCAATGTTATGCCCCGCCACACACCATATAGCAGTACTATAGCGTATGGCGGTACATTACAGCACATGTATAGCAGCGCTATTGTATATGGCGGTACATTACAGCACATGTATAGCAGCACTATAGTATATGGCGGTAAATTACAGTACATGTATAGCAGCACTATAGTATATGGCGGTACATTATAGTACATGTATAGAAGCGCCATGGTATATGGTGGTACATTACAGAACATTTATAGCAGCACTATGGTATATGGCGATACATTACAGTACATGTATAGCAGTGCTATGGTATTATAATATGGTACATTGCAGCACATGTATAGCAGCTCTATAATAAATGGCAGTACATTACAGTACATGTATAGCAGCACTATAGTATATGCGGTATATTACAGCACATGTATAGCAGCACTATAGCGTATGGCGGTACATTACAGCACATGTATAGCAGCACTATTGTATATGGTGGTACATTACAGTACATGTATAGCAGCACTATAGTATATGGTGGTACATTACAGCACATGTATAGCAGCGCTATGCTATATGGCGGTACATTACAGCACATGCATAGCAGCACTATAGTATATGGCGGTACATTTCAGTACATGTATAGCAGCACTATGGTATATGACGGTACATTACAGCACATGTATAGCAGCTCTATAGTAAATGGCAGTACATTACAGTACATGTATAGCAGCACCATAGCGTATGGCGGTACATTACAGCACATGTATAGCAGCACTATTGTATATGGTGGTACATTACAGTACATATATAGCAGCACTATAGTATATGGTGGTACATTACAGCACATGTATAGCAGTGCTATGCTGTATGGCGGTACATTACAGCACATGCTTAGCAGCACTATAGTATATGGTGGTATATTACAGCACATGTATAGCAGCGCTATGCTATATGGCGGTACATTACAGCACATGCATAGCAGCACTATAGTATATGGCGGTACATTTCAGTACATGTATAGCAGCACTATAGTATATGACGGTACATTACAGCACATGTATAGCAGCACTATAGTGTATGGCGGTACATTACTGCACATTTATAGCAGCACTATAGTATATGGTGGTACATTAGAGTACATGTATAGCAGCACTATAGTATATGGCGATACATTAAAGCACATGTATAGCAGGGCTATGGTATATGGTGGTACATTACAGTACATGTATAGCAGCACTATAGCATATAGCGGTACATTACAGCACATGTATAGCAGCACTATAACGTATGGCGGTACATTACAGCACATGTATAGCAGCACTATAGTATATGTCGGTAAATTACAGTACATGTATAGCAGCGCTATTGTATATGGCGGTTCATTACAGTACATGTATGGCAGCGCAATGGTATATGGCAGTACATTACAGCACATGTATAGCAGCATTATAGTATATGGCGGTACATTATAGTACATGTATGGCAGCGCAATGGTATATGGCAGTACATTACAGCACATGTATAGCAGCACTATAGTATATGGCGGTACATTATAGTACATGTATAGCAGCACTATGGTATATGGCGATACTCTGCTTCCCGCGGCTTCTCCGCGCCTCCTGGCCCCCGCTCCTCCACAGCAAAGTAAAAAAAAAAATTAAAATCCTCAGTGAGGATACTCACCTGTCCGCCGGCTCACTCCACCTCCGTCTTCTAAGTCCTACAGGCCTTTAGGACCTGTCGTTGCCTGGAAAACCAATCAGCTAATCGGTCACATGACCGCTAACTGCCAGGGGGGCAGGATGGAGCAGGGGGCAGGATGGTGAAGGGGGAATTTGGCAGGATGGTGGCCGGGGGGCAGGATGGAGCGAGTGGGGCAGGATGGAGTGAGCATGGCAGGATGTAGCCGAGGGTGCAGGATGCAGCCGGGGGGGCAGGATAGAGGCGGGGGAGCAGGATGGAGAGAGCAGGGCTGAATGGATGTGGGGGGGGCAGGATGGATGCAGGGGGGCAGGATGGATGCGAGGGAGGCAGGATGGTGGAGCCGGGGCAGTAGGATGGAGCCAGGGAAGCAGGATGGAGCTGGGGGAGCAGGATGGAACCAAGGGAGCAGGATGGAACTGAGGGGGCAGGATGGAGGCGGGGGGCAGGATGGAGCCAGCCGGGCATGGAGCCAGGAGGCAGGATGGAGGCGGGGCAGGATAGAGGTAGCAGGGCATGGAGCCAGAGGGGCAAAATGGAGCCAGGTGGCCAGATGGTGGCTGGGGGCAGGATGGAGCCGGCGGGGCAGGATGGTGGCGGGGGGGCAGGATAGAGCTGGGGGAGCAGGATGGATGCGGTGGGGCAGGATGGATGCAGGGGGTCAGGATGGATGCAGGGGGGCAGGATGGATGTGGGGGCCAGGATGGATGCAGGGGGGCAGGATGGATGTGGGGGCCAGGATGGATGCATGGGGGCAGGATGGATGCAGGGGGGCAAGATGGATGCAGGGGGGCAGGATGGATGCTGGGGGGGGGCAGGATGGAGCGAGAGGGCCAGGACGGAGCAAAAGGGCCAGGATGGAGCGAGAGGGCCAGACGGAGCGAGAGGGGCAGGACGGAGCGAGAGGGGCAAGATGGAGCTGAGGGGGGCAGGATGGAGCCGGGGGGGTAGGATGAAGAGCCGCAGGGCAGGATGGATGTGGAGGGCAGGATGGATGCCGCGGGGCAGGTTGGAGCCAGAGGAGGGTGCAGGATGGAGCCGGGGGCAGGATGGATGTGGGGGGGCAGGATGTATGCGGGTGGGCAGGATGGCTGCGGGGTGGGCAGTATGGCTGCGGGGGGGCAGGACGGCTGCAGGGATGGGCAGGATGGAGCCGGGGGGGGGCAGGATGGAGCCAGGGGGGCAAGATGGAGCCAGGGGGGCGGGATGGAGCCTGGGGGTGGGGCAGGATGGAGCCAAGGCAGGGGCAGGATGAAATCAGGGGGGGCAGGATGGAGCGGGGGGGCAGGATGGAGTCGGGGGGCAGGATGGGGTCGAGGGGGCAGGATGGAGCTGGGGGGGCAGGATGGAGCCGGGGGGGGGGGGCAGGATGGAGCCAGGGGGGCAGGATGGAGCTGGGGGGGCAGGATGGAGCCGGGGGGGGCAGGATGGATGTGGGGGGTCAGCATTGCTGCAGGGGTGGGCAGGATGGCTGCAGGGGTGGGCAGGATGGCTGCAGGGGGGAAGGATGTCTGCAGGGGGATCAGGATGGCACCAGGGTGGGCAGGATGGCTGCGGGGGTGGGCAGGATGGCTGCGGGGGTGGGCAGGATGGCTGCAGGGGTGGGCAGCATGGCTGCGGGGGTGTGCAGGATGGCTGCGTGGGTGGGCAGGATGGCGCCGGGGGGTAGGATGGCTGTGGTGGTGGGCAGAATGGCTGTGGGGGGGCAAGATCCCCTCGCCCCCCTCTGTTCTAACCCGCAGCGTCGCACTGTCAGCGGACGTGTGACAGGGCGGGCTGTGTGATGTCACATCAGCCCGCCCTGTCACATGACTGCTGTAAGACGGGTGAGAACAGCGGGAGGTGAGAAGAGGGAGGTGAGGAGGGAGGCGACGGGTACCGGAGCCGATGCCAGGGGTCGCCGCAGCGTACACATGTAGCCTGGCGATAACGATGCCTATGCGTCGCTGTCGCCAGGTTACAGCTACTATATAATCTAATTTTGAATGCGCGTGGCTTTTTGCATATGCAGCGCTCATTGGTTGCCGCGGCTGGCGGCAGCCAATGAGCGCTGGCGCGCGATTTCGGCATCAGACAGACACGATTAGGAGATTATATAGTAGATGATTCTTTTAAAACTCCTGCTTGTCTTTAGTATTTATATGGAAAGCTCTATTTCAGTATATTGATCAGACAATAATGAGTCGTGCACACTAATGAATGCGATTAATAACTGCATTCATCCACCACCAGAAAACCTACAAAAACTCAGTGCAAAAAATCTGCACAGGAATCAGCAGCTTTTTGTGTGATTCCTGTGCGGATTTTTTGCACTGAGTTGTTGCAGTTTTTCTGGTGGTGGATGAATGCAGTTATTAATCGCATTCATCAGTGTGCACGACTCATTATTGTCTGATCAATGTATTTCTCCTGTTAGCAGGAAAGGGAAGTGACCCACCCTTCCCTTATGAGTAGTTCACACACAAGCAGTTGCACAGGTAAAAGCCCACAGAGTGATGTTCTGGCTGGAGCCTGTATTGAGGTATGTTCACACACAAGCAGGTTTTAATTGCATACATCAGCTAGGTACTGCCTCGGTCAGGGCAACCGTGACGAGGTGAGGCAGCTTGCAGTATATTTTTTGCAAAAAACATACAGACCAATAGCCCTGTGTTTGATACTTTTTTGATAGCACTTGTTAAAAACGGAAAAAAATATTTTTTATTATAACAGAGAGCTTTTTGTGTGATTCCTGTGCGGATTTTTTGCACTGAGTTTTTGCTCTACTTCAGTATAGTAGACTTTAAAATCCCTAAATTATATATCCCCGATTCATCAAAACCATCAATGTTCATTCGGGTCTTGATGAGAGGGCGTCAAAGGCTTATGATGTATTATGAGGCACAGATGATGCAATGAGTTACAAACATCTGAAGAGCCATGTAGCGTGAATTTGAGTTGTGCTTCTTTCCAACTTTTCAAAATGTTTTCAATTTTGCATGATCACTGTGATGAATCCTGTTCTGAATTTGCATCTATGGCAGTGACTGTGGCTACTTTTTACAGATTATAGGTAACTTCTATATGTCTCTTTAATCAGTTTACCGCTATGCTATGAACAAGAGCCTTAGTGCTCAAACTGTATAGGCCTAGTGTGTTTGTTTTTAATTTTTTACCCTTGATATTTTAATAGTTAATAATAAATAATCTTCTAGAGTCCATTCTATTGTGGGTGCTAGATGTTTTCATATGTAGAAGAGGGTGAGCGGGTCAGAGAAGACAAGTGCTATATGTGGCAGAAAACTAACAATGCACTCCACCTTGGAAACACCATCCTTGCAATTAAACATGGTGGTAGCAGCATCATGCTGTGCGAATTCTTTAATTTAGCAGGGACAGGGAAACTAGGCAGAGTTGATGGGAAGATGTATGGAACTAAATACTCCACAGTCATGGACCAAACCTGTTAGAGGCTGTAAAATACCAGACTGGAGCATAGATTGACCTTCCATTAGGACAATTGCCCAAAACATACTGCCAGAGCTACAATGGATGGTTTGGATCAGAGCAGATTCATGGGTTTGAATGGTCCTCTCAAAGCTCATACCTTCAGACTCAGTGGTAAGACTTGAAAATTGCTATCACAGAAGTTCTCCATCCAATGTCACTGAGCTAGAGATATTTTACAAAGCAGAATGGGTAAAAATCTCAGCCTGGAGAATGTATAGAACAATTTTCAAGTTTATAGTTTTAAAATATGTAGACTACCATGTATCATTTTGTTTACATATCACAAATACTTGCTACTTTTATAAGATATATAATGTTTGTGGGTGAAACGTGAAAAAATGTGGAAAAGCAAAAGTGTCCGATTAGGGGTATAGGGTCCAGGCCCGAACTGGTTAATGATAATTTGTTTCACACACAATTCTCTTTTAAACTTGTGAATGTTTGATTTATTTAGTTCACATTAAAGTAATTTTACTTCTGGATCAGAACTATTTTTCTCATGTTTGAACACTCCACACTCTACTTCTTGGCTCTTTCCTTCCTCTCTGCTTCACTTTCTGCGATATCTAAAGCCTACAGCATTATTCCCGAGCCCCCGAGAGCAGCTACGGTTTCAGAACCAGACATGTGGAGAGTTCTAACTGTTCAAGCTGAAATTCAATGTGTAATAATGCAACACAATAAGGAGCTATAAATTGTATTAGTTTATAATATATTATCCTTTTACATTCACTTTACATTCATCTCTGTGTAGTGTTCTATCAATTTTTCCCATGAGGAAATGAATTACAATTAGCATCCTCCATACTTCAGCCTTTGATTCTTGTGAAAGGTTTTATGTAGGGAGGATGTCTCTATACTCTTACAAGGTATTTCATCTGTAATAGTCTTGCAATGCTGCCCCAACTAGCTAATGACCCATATACACACTGGCCTATTTAAAGTATTTATACTTTTTCTCTCTACCATGCTGTGCTCTTAACTTTGCTATAACCGTGCATAGCTGAGTTCTGTTTAGAGTGACAAGTATTTTAGACTGCCACCCAAATTGTATGAAAAGTAGTCTTCTACGAATTGGTCTTCTCAAAGAATTGAAAAGATGCTGAACTGAACTAGAAAAAAAAACTATCATATGAAATCTGTATGATGGCGTAATCTTTGCAACATGGGCTTTTTTTTAGGTATTCCTGAATTTATTGGCACTAGAGATGGTGCAAATTGATTTACAGGATTTGGTCCAGCAGCCAGGTCAGTAATCTATATCTATTCTACTTGTCGGCATCCCTGGCTGCTCTTTTTATTAGACGCCCATGTGTGATGTCATTGATACTATATGGTGCACATGTGATTGTGCCAGGCTGAACAATCATACGAAGAGCATCAGATGCCAGGATGTGAGAGGTGATTCTTTCTGGACCAGGTACTACTAATATAGTCTCACAATCTCTATTTGTTAACAAGGGAAAAAATGTCCTATAATACGTGCTATATACAGTTGTGGCCAAAAGTATTGACACCCCTGCAATTCTGTCAGATAATACTCAGTTTCTTCCTGAAAATTATTGCAATCACAAATTCTTTGGTATTATTATCTTCATTTAATTTGTCTTCAATGAAAAAACACAAAAGAGAATGAAGCAAAAAGCAAAACATTGATCATTTCACACAAAACTCCAAAAATGGGCCAGACAAAAGTATTGGCACCCTCAGCCTAATACTTGGTTGCACAACCTTTAGCCAAAATAACTGCGATCAACCGCTTCCGGTAACCATCAATGAGTTTCTTACAATGCTCTGCTGGAATTTTAGACCATTCTTCTTTGGCAAACTGCTCCAGGTCCCTGATATTTGAAGGGTGCCTTCTCCAAACTGCCATTTTTAGACCTCTCCACAGGTGTTCTATGGGATTCAGGTCTTGACTCATTGCTGGCCACCTTAGAAGTCTCCAGTGCTTTCTCTCAAACCATTTATAGTGCTTTTTGAAATGTGTTTTGGGTCATTGTCCTGCTGGAAGACCCATGACCTCTGAGGGAGGCCCAGCTTTCTCACACTGGGCCCTACATTATGCTGCAAAATTTGTTGGTAGTCTTCAGACTTCATAATGCCATGCACACGGTCAAGCAGTCTAGTGCCAGAGGCAGCAAAGCAACCCCAAAACATCAGGGAACCTCCGCCATGTTTGACTGTAGGGACCGTGTTCTTTTCTTTGAATGCCTCTTTTTTTCTCCTGTAAACTCTATGTTGATGCCTTTGCCCAAAAAGATCTAATTTTGTCTCATCTGACCAGAGAAAATTCTTCCAAAACGTTGTAGGCTTTCTCAGGTAAGTTTTGGAAAACTCCAGCCTGGCTTTTTTATGTCTCGGGGTAAGAAGTGGGGTCTTCCTGCGTATCCTACCATACAGTCCCTTTTCATTCAGACGCCGACAGATAGTACGGGTTGACACTGTTGTACCCTCGGACTGCAGGGCAGCTTGAACTTGTTTGGATGTTAGTCGAGGTTCTTTATCCACCATCCGCACAATCTTGCGTTGAAATCTCTTGTCAATTTTTCTTTTCCGTCCACATCTAGGGAGGTGAGCCACAGTGCCATGGGCTTTAAACTTCTTGATGACACTGTGCACGGTAGATACAGGAACATTTAGGTCTTTGGAGATGGACTTGTAGCCTTGAGATTGCTCATGCTTCCTCACAATTTGGTTTCTCAAATCCTCAGACAGTTCTTTGGTCTTCTTTCTTTTTCCATGCTCAATGTGGTACACACAAAGACTCAGGACAGAGGTTGAGTCAACTTTAATGCATGTCAACTGGCTGCAAGTGTGATTTAGTTATTGCCAACACCTGTTAGGTGCCACAGGTAAGTTACAGGTGCTGTTAATTACACAAATTAGAGAAGCATCACATGATTTTTCTAACAGTGCCAATACTTTTGTCCACCCCCTTTTTATGTTTGGTGTGGAATTATATCCAATTTGGCTTTAGGACAATTCTTTTTGTGTTTTTTCATTGAAGACAAATTAAATGAAGATAATAATATCAAAGAATTTGTGATTGCAATCATTTTCAGGAAGAAACTGAGTATTATCTGACAGAATTGCAGGGGTGTCAATACTTTTGGCCACAACTGTACAGGGCCATAATAAAATAACATGTTGGTTTAAAATATTCAGATGTTAGCAAATTCTTTTTCTGGGAGATATAGTTACATAAAACTGCACAGCTAATATCAAGACACAGGCCCTGGGGTACTCGGGTATCAGGTTCGGTGGGTGTTTCACAGGGATGTCACGGGTGGCAGCGCCTGAGCCCTTGGCTTGGGTGACAGTTCAATAAGGGGTTATGTAAAGGGGATAAGAGTTTGTTGTCACGTGATGCCACCTGTAGTACCTGGTGAGGGATGGTATTGCGGCAGAGATGGCAAAGCTCCCTACAGGTGGAGATGGTCCTCCGGGACAGCGTTCCTGTAAGCAAACAGGTTAATGAAGATAACGACACAGAGGCAAAGTCATTTTCTACCAGGTACTTTACTGTACACGTTCAGCAGCAAAATACAGAGTCCACAGTTCAGCAAGATGTTATTTTAACAGGTAGCTCTATGGGTGGCTGCAAGTGGATACCAGGTGGTATGGTGATACCCATGGTATACCTTAGTTGACGAACCCGTGTCCTTTCTTACCTGCCTAGGATGAGTCAACACCCAAAGACTCCTTGTAGGTAGACTTGGGGCTCCCCTCCCTCGTGATGAGGAAGCAGGCAGGCCGCTCCGTCTGGCAAGATGCTGCAGCCGGTGAACAGAATGCTGCAGCTGGTTGACGACTTCAGAGGTGGACTCTGGCTGTTTCCTGGGGTCCGGCATTCCCATGGTGGACTGGGGAATTCCCTGGAGTATGGCTGCTCCACGCTGAGGTTCCCCCTTTCTCTCTAGGGCCCAGACTCACGCGTCAGGCACCCTCTCTCAGGATCCTCTGACCTCAGGATCCACTCTCATCTTCCCTCTGGATCAGCATAAAGCTGTCCGGTTAAACCTTCCTCCTCACTCCACACTCCAACTCCTCCGACTCTGACTCTGTACTCTCAGACGCTACTTATCTGACTAACTGTCTCTAATTCCCCCTAGAGTTGAATATATCTCCCTCCTTTGGGGTAACCTCCCACCACTACTCTGTGTGAGAGTGCAGGAATGGATCCCACCCACCAGCCTAGGATCCACTTGCAGCTGGGGAAGATCACACCTCTTTTACGGGTGCAATACCCCACTGTGACACCTGACCATGTGGGGCGCCACATACTCCCCTGATGGAATATACTCGTCCGCGAGTATAGGCACCTGTTAACCAGGGAGTGTAAAACATTTTTATATTTTCTGTAACAATATCAACGGGTAAACTATTTACAATCAAGCATACTGTAACTTCTTCCTATTCTTAGGAGGCACATTTTCTTATAACGTTTCACACACATTGCAGTAGTTAGTATAATAGACCCCACGGTCCTCAGGTCACCAGTTGGCAAAGATATTACTCTCCGGCGATTACTATCTGCATAAAAGACATAATACATTTGAATCTATCTCGGCCCAACAGGGACGGTACTAACAGTGCGGGTCCGGTGGTAACGTATTGTCCAGCACAGTCCAATGTGAGTTATCACCGCCGGACCGCTATATTTGTATCACACATTATCAACAAAAGGGGCAATAAAAGTACCAAACAAAAGTCCATGTGTCTTTAGGGTTCAATACACACAGGGACACTGCTCATTATTCTGGGAAGCAAAAAAGGGGAAAAATAGCTGAAAAAAAGGGCTATTTAAAATTCAAGTCGCTACAACAGGAGTCTATTGTTGGCCTGCTATGCGAATTGCAAACCAGCCTAAGGGGACTGGATGCCTTTCAAAGGAAACCTGCTCACTTCGGTACAGATAACGATCTGGGTGTCCACGCTGCAGGTACAATTCTACGTCTCTTCGAGCGAAAAAAATGTCCTCCTGAAGTCCGGGTTCACGTAGGAATCCCCATCCTTCATCATTGTAAACAGAAACTACAGTTCCTTGGCGGCGCAACTCCAATGAAAGCGGGGGCTGTGCTCGTGCTTCATCTCGAAATCGCCGGGTAGCCTTTTCTTTTTGGAACCATTTTTCTCTGCGTCTTTGTCTTGCCAGTTGATCTCGCTGGTTCAAGGACAACTGGTACTCTAGTGGTGGTGAGTTGCCGGCTGGGACACAAGACGACGCTCTGGTCTCCGCTGTGCTCACAATGGTAGGGGTACCGTGGCGCTGCCATGCGGACCACCATGCAGCTTCTGGGGTGCTCCTTCCTGAGTCTACTTCTACGTCCTCTGGTTCCTCAAAGTCAGTCTCGTCTTCCTCTTCCTCAGCTTCAAGGACAACGTCTGGTTCTGTAGGGGATGGTCGCGCTGGATCCAGCTGGAGATTGCTGCGGGTATGGGATGGTGGTGCTACAGGGGCTTCGGTCTGAGTCCCTGCAGCCCGGGTCTGGACGGGTGGCGGTACGGGTGGTAAGGAGGCACGGTACTCCACAACTGCCTGCACTGCTGCCGCTGCCTCTCACGCTTCTCGACCTCCTCTCATGGTTCTCAGCTCACAGGCCCTTTCCATGCTCCACCGTCGGCACACCCATGCCAGGGCTACCTCCATGTCCTGGCGGAGCCAGACGAATGCGTCTCTCCAGTAATCGGCATCCCCCTCTAGTGTTAAGAGGGACATCGCTGCCGGGTCTCCTTGTGCGGCTCTGGCCTGTTCCTCGACCTCGCGCACAATGTCTCTCCAATGGGGTGCTGCCATGCTGCGTGGTATAAAGGATCCTAGTTAATTCTGTCCTTCTCTTCCGGTTTGTCTCTTTATTGGCAGCCACTCCTGGAGAACTTCCTGTGGGCCGCCCCCCTGATTTATTGATGGCAATTGGGGGGGCCACACATTTTGGCGCCACCGTCTTGGCCCTCCTTTTTCTAGGGGCTGAGGCACACCCCCAGGCCTGCACATGGTGTTTAGTACATGGCTACGGCGCCATCTTGGTTCCTCTTGCAGTGATGGCAGGAACCCATTTTTGGCGCCAAGCAAAGGCGGGAAAAGTTTGTTTCAATAATCCACGGCACACAGTACCCGGTAATACCAGGCACGAGATCCTGTTCTTGACGCCAGAAATATATGTCAAACCCAAGTCCCTGGGGTACTCGGTTATCAGGCTCGGTGGGTGTCTCACAGGGATGTCACGGGTGGCAGCGCCTGAGCCCGTAGCCTGGGTGACACTTCAATAAGGGGTTATGTACATGGGATAAGAGTTTGTTGTAAACGTGATGCCACCTGTAGTACCAGCGCTGCCACAGTCCTCCGGAGGGCGATGGTATCATGGCAGAGATGGCAAAGCTCCCTACAGGTGGAGCTGGTCCTCCGGGGCAGCATTCCTGTAAGCAAACAGGTTGAAGAAGATAACAACATGGAGGCAAAGTCACTTTCTTCCGGGTACTTTACTGTAAACGTTCAGCAGCAAAATACAGAATCCACAGTTCAGCAAGATGTTATTCTAACAGGTAGCTTTATGGGTGGCTGCAAGTGGATGCCAGGTGATATGGTGGTACCCGTGGTATACCTTAGTTGACAAACCCGTGTCCTTTCTTCCCCGCCTAGGATGAGTCTATACCCAATGGTTCCATGTAGGTAGACTTGGGGCTCCCCTCCCTCGTGATGAGGTGGACTCTGGCCATTTTTTTGGGTCCAGCATTCCTGTGGTGGACTGGGGAATTCCCTGGAGTATGGTCGCTCCACACTGGGGCTCCCCCTTTCTCTCTAGGGCCCAGACTCCTGTGTCAGGCACCCTCTCTCAGGATCCTCTGACCTCAGGATCCTCTCCCATTTTCCCTCCGGGTCAGCGTAGAGCTGTCCGGTTAAACCTTCCGCCTCGCTCCACACTCCAACTCCTCCGACTCCGACTCTGTACTCTCAGACGCTACTTATCTGTCTAACTGTCTCTAATTCCCCCTAGAGGTGAATATATCTCCTTCCCTTGGGGTAACCTCCCACCACATATCTGTGTGGGAGTGCAGGAATGGGTCCCACCCACCAGCTTAGGATCCACTTGAAGCTGGGGAAGATTACACCTCTTTTACGGGTGCAATACCCCACTGTGACGCCTGACCATGTGGGGCGCCACACTAACCTTTTGAGTTACCTGCCAGGGGTATTACATTTTAGAAATTGTAAATGTTGGTGCTACATGTTTTCAAGCAACGCTTGTGAACATTGTAATAAAAGTAAATGGCTTGACTATATAAGTTTGTATGTTCTCATTTTTGCGTGGATTTCTCCAGTTATTTCCCACACTGTAAAGATATGCTGATGTCGAATTTACATTGGGAGCCACAATAGAGACAGTGGTGATGATGTTTTGTAAAGCGCTGTGGAATGAATTGTACTATACAAGTAAGTAGACTAATTAAATTAAGGTTTGTCAAGAAATCTAGGTGTTGGTTTTTGTTGGTCATGTTATTAATCCTACAGTAAGTAAATATGTGTAACGTGTAAAAAAAAAAACCATAGGAACCTTAATTATTATTAATGTTATTTATCATTATTTTAGCGCCATTTATTCCATGGCCCTTTACCTGTGAAAAACAGTATACATATTGACAACAAGTACAATAACCAGAACAATACAAGGCACACACTGGTAAAGAAGGCGAGAGGACCCTGCCTGCGAAGGCTCACAGTCTACAAAGGATGGGTGAGGATAAAGCAGGTGTGGGTTGAACTGGTTGTGCGGCACTATAGTGGACTGAGGGTTAGTGCAGGTTGTAGGCTTGTCAGAAGAGGTTGGTCTTCAGGTTCCTTTTGAAGGTTTTGAATGTTGGCGAAGGTCTGATGTTTTGGGAAACAGAGTTACAGAGTTTGTGGGATGCATCGGAGAAATCCTGTATGTGGTTGTGGGAAGAAGAGAGGAGAGGGGAGTAAAGAAGGAGATCATATGAGGATCAGAGGTTGTATGTAGGCAAGTATGAGGATACCATATCATATATGTATGGAGGATTCAGGTTAGGAATGGTTTTGTATGTCATGGTTAGGGTTTCGAACTGGTGTCTCTGGACAATGAGGAGCCAGTGAATAGCTAGGCAGAGAGGAGAGGCCGTAAACAGCGGGAAGACAGGTGGATTAGTTGGGGTGCAGAGTTTCTTTTAGATTGGAGGGATGCGAAAATGCTAGAAGGGAGGCCAGAGAGCACAAGATGAGGGCATGCACTTGTGCTTTGCAGATTCTTGGTTAAGAAATGTAAAAATCCAGGAAATATTTTTCAGTTGGAGTCTTCAGAAGGTATAAAGGGCTTGGATATGTGATTTGAAAAAAAACTAAATTTTTCTGAGAAAAGTTAGAATTTTTTTCTTTTCACGGCTTAATGTTATTAAATTTTGTGAAGCACCTTAGGGTTAAAGGTGCTCACCACACATCTAAATAAGTTTCTTGAGGGGTCTAGTTTCCGAAATGGGTTCACTCGTGGGTGGTTTCCCCTGTTTAGGCACATCAGGGGCTCTCCAAGCATGACATGGTGTCGGCTAACGAGTGTAGACATCTTTGCCCTTCAAAAGTCAAATGGCGCTCCTTCCCTTCTGAGCCCTGCCGTGCACTTAAACAATAGTTTTCCACCACATATGGGGTATCAGCATAATCAAAAGAACTTAATTCCTGTGAAGCACCTTAAGGGTTTATAAACTTCTTGAATGGGATTTCGCGCAGTTTGAAGGGGGACATTTTTGGAATGGTGTCACTTTTAGGTGTTTTCTGTCACATAGGCCCCTCAAAGTCACTTCAAATGTGATGTGCTCCCTAAAAAATAGTATTGTAAATTTTGTCGGAAAAATGAGAAGTTGATGATAAAGTTTTAACCCTTCTAACTTCCTAACCAAAAAAATTAAGTTTAAAAAATCATACTGATGTAAAGTAGACATGCTATAAATGTCATTTATTAACTATTTTGGGTTACATAACGCTGTTTTAATGACATAATAATTCAAAGATTGAAAATTGAGTCGTTTTTAAAAATACTTTACATTTTTAAGGTCAAATTTCCAATATTTTCACAAATAAACTCAAAAATTATCATTCTAAATTTACCACTAACAGAATATACAATATGTTACAAAAAATAAGCTCAGAATCACTGTGATCCATTGAAGCGTTCCAGAGTTATTACATCAGAAAATGAAACTGATCAGAATTAAAAAAAATGGCCTGGTCATTAAGGTGAAAACCAGGCTCCAGGGTGAAGGGCTTAACAGACAAATATTACTGTTAAGCCCACAGGGTGTGGTAATGTAGTGTGGACTCACTAGACCACTGGTGGTGCAGTGGTAGCTGAATACCCTGTACTCAAGAGACATTAGAGTGACTTTCATAAAACCAAGAATATTTATTAAAGAAAGTTTCACAAAGGGGAAAGGTGTCTAAGGGGAGGACCCTCTGGATTACAACACTGTACCACGTAGTGGAGCACTGGCAAAGGTTAACCCCTATACAGGAATAACTCCATTACAACACCAGGATGCTTGAATGCTGCATATCCCAGACCAGAGAGGCAACCCGTACAGACCAGATAGTAGATATGGAAGAACTGTAGAATACTGGCTCTGTCGATGAAATTAATCTTGCGAGCTCCAATCCAGGAGAGACAATCCAGTCTGTGCAGGAAACTGGATGGTCCTGTGCACATCAGGAGAGGCCTGGACAGCCCAAGGATTCTGCGGAGACAGAGGTGTTAGAATCAAGTGGAACCAATGCAGCAGTCTTCTTAGTGCAGAGCTCAGCAGATTGTGACCTGAGCAGAGGCGATGATTTCTAGAGAATGAACACATTGCCCGGGCACCTCCCATAAGGGGAGGGTGCCTTTTATGCTCATAGCAGCAACACTCAAGCAGAGACCTAATGGTGAGCATGAATATTGCTCCTATAAGTGTGTGCAGGATGCTGGGCAAGAATCCTAAGAACATTCCTAGTAGACAGATTGTCACATGGAGCCATGACCAGGGTGAGCAGAACCAGGGGATAGATCTGCTCACTCACATGGACTTTCATGGCAATGCTGATTCTAGGCACATTCTTTTACTCACACATCTTCTTTCTTCTAAATATTGGTACCAAATTCTTCTCCTTGTTCACCCAATTAGCTGCATCATGGCTGTCACCTGATCCAGCGTCTCCTCTAAGCTCTTTCCTCGAGGAAACACCTAATTGGCTTCTTGGTTCCTGGCTTTCCTCTTGACCAGCAGATTGAGATATTCTCCCAGTCTGCAAGATGTTAGCTACGTGCATCTACTGCTGCTCTTACATTTGCATTCCTCCTTTGGAGCCATGGACAAAATCTTTGTACCCCACATTGGGTTGATAACGACATCTAAGCCACAGCAGCTTTTTTGTTTAGAAAAAAATTAAACAGGCTATCACCTATAGGCTAAAAAATGCATTTTCCTGGCATGCTCTAGCACTATGACATCCCTACTTTGCAGTGACTTTACTGGTAGTCTTTTCTATCGACAGTAAGAGAGTTGCACTGAACTGAACATCCATTAAATTGATTTGACAGAATTTGTATTGAAAAGAATTACTGAACGAGCCAACTGTATGATAAAATGTTGGCAATTTTACACATTCTAATGAACACATCCTACAGTGTAGATGCTAAATCTTATTCCAATGTTCAATTATTATTCAGTGTTTGCAATCTTCTGTCAAATTGTATTTATTTGTACCATGGTAAAAAATATTATCAAATTTACATGAATGCTTAAAGGGACTGGCGTGGTGAAAAATGTAAGTGTATCTTTCCATCTACTTATTTTCCATCTTCTGCCTTCTCTGCCTCTATAAAGTCAAAGCAGACAATCAATGAAGAGGTTAGATGCGGGTTGAGATAGAAGGAAAACAAGTAGATGGGAAGGTGCCCATAAATGTTTTCCATACCACTATGTTCTGAGCGCCTGTACTTGGTGTACTATGATGACAGAGTCCTTTTAAAGTGGCTCAATCTGAACTGTTTCAGCCGAGTATATGGTAAAAAAGGAGATGATGGGAACATCAATTGCTGTTTTTGTATCGTCTTATCGCATTCCATTTCTAAAATTCAGTTTTCCCGCTTGTTGTAATATGTTAAAAGGCTGTTAAGTTTCAGCAATTGAAGATTCTACAGTTCTGGAATATAAATTCAGAATCCATCAATTGATTGATCAATTGATTCTGTGCCTTCCTCAGTGATGAACAAGTGCTGTGTATGCAGTTTGGGAAGCAATAGTGATGCTTCCTCCTCCCATCTTGGGAATCACAAAGAAGGTAGGAAGAATCAGGGACTGCTTTATGCTATGTGATGTCTTTATTTTTTTTTAGAACATGCTGTCTTTTTTTTGTGTGTGTGATTTTGGGTTACTTAGGATTTTTGATCACTCTTTAACTATAGCTGTCACTATGCAATTTAAATAATGTGTCACCTGAATAGTAACATAGTAACATAGTTTGTAAGGTTGAAGGAAGACTTTAAGTCCATCTAGTTCCACCCATAGCATAACATGTTGATCCAGAGAAAGGCAAAAAAACCCATGTGGCAACACTAATCTCCACATTGGGGGAAAAAATTCCTTCCTGACTCCAGATACGGCAATCAGACTAATTCCCTGGATCAACGCCCTGTCAAAGAATCTAGTATATATAACTGGTAATATTATAGTTTTCAAGATATCTAGGCCCTTCTTAAATGTTAGTAGTGACTCACTCATTACAACAGCATGTGGCAGAGAGTTCCATAGTCTCACTGCTCTTACAGTAAAGAATCCACGTCTGTGATTATGATTAAACCTTCTTTCCTCCAGACGTAGAGGATGCCCCCTTGTACCCTGTCTCAGGCTTAAGAGTAAAAAGATCATTAAAAAGATCAAAGATGCCAGCAGGGATGAACAAAGCTTGCGGCTGCCGCAGGCAGTCACATGTGCCTTGCGGCAGCTGCATGGGCTCCCATAGGAGCCCATTATAACAAATCTGCTGCGGCAGGGATATCGCTCCGAAAACTGCAGCCTGCATGATTTTTCGCGCAGGCTGCAGATCTGGATGCGGTAACTGGATTGCATGTAATGCAATCCGGTTGTTATAATGGGCTCCTATGTGCTGCGATTCCTGATCCGGTTTTGAGCATTTTTAATGCTCAAATCCGGATCAGGATCTGCATAGCCCTGCCGCATGTGTGACCCTAGCCAATGAAAATATAAAAGAAAATTCTGATTAAACGCTTGAAGATAAAAGATTTGTCATGTGGTTACTGTTGGTTATAAGTGATGCAGGATTTTCATCTTCTCATGTATTGAACACAATAGTGCGTATGCGGATAGCCTTGCAAACAACATGATGATGTCCAGAGGAAAAGAGATATTGGAACAAGAACACAATGGTGAAGAGTCTATTACTGACATACATTAAACAGCGGCATGTCTCTCTTTATAGAACATTCCATTTATGTGTTCCTCAGTTTCTGAGCTTTAACTATGTATTTACCTGTCATACATTAGCCGCTAAAGAAAAAAACTTATTATTTGCATTTCCCTCCTTGCATTCTGCCAGTAGTAAGTTATTTTAAAGCTCATGTGTTTTATTAATAGTGATAAGCGAGTGTAATTGTTACTATATGTTACTCGCACGGATAGTACAGTATTCGTGATACTAGTTACTCGGCGAGTATCGCTGGAGCTCGTGAGTGATGTGTCGATAGTGAATGATCTGACACAAATTGTCAGCTCCCTTCAGGTCACAAAAGAAGGTGGCACCCCAATGAGAGCAGATTGAATTGTAGGATCTCTCTGGGGGGCACATCTAGGTGTTTTATGAATTGAAGTCCACCCTCCTGCCCTGTCCCGGAAATGTTTGTTTTATGGCCGGATGTATGTGGGCGGACATTGGACTCGCTATTCGGACGAATACGTGAGTATTAACAACTACTAGATACAAATCTCCTGAAGCCGACTATTTCAACACTCGCTAATCCCTACTTATTAAGGCTTATATAATTTTTTACAGTTTTTTTGGGACAAGTTTTGTATTTCAAGACAAAATTTAGATCAACATCTATACTAGTGTTCAGATTGACTTTTTATTATAACGGCATAATGCATAAAAAGTGACTACACTGTGTGCAGAATTATTAGGCAAATGAGTACTTTGATCACATGATACTTTTTATACATGTTGTCCTACTCCAAGCTGTATAGGCTTGAGAGCCAACTATCAATAAAGTAAATCAGGTGATGTGCATCTCTGTAATGAGGAGAGGTGTGGTGTAATGACATCAACACCCTATATAAGGTGTACTTAATTATTAGGCAAATGCCTTTCCTTAAGCAAAATGGGTCAGAAAAGAGATTTGAAGGGCTCTGAAAAGTCCAACATTGTGTGATGTCTTGCAGAGGGATGCAGCAGTCTCGAAATTGCCAAACATCTGAAGCGTGATCACCGAACTATCAAGCGTTTCATGGCAAATAGCCAACAGGGTCGCAAGAAGCGTGTTGGGCAAAAAGGCGCAAAATAACTGCCCATGAATTGAGGAAAATCAAGTGTGAAGCTGCCAAGATGCCATTTGCCACCAGTTTTGCCATATTTCAGAGCTTCAACGCTACTGGAGTATCAAAAAGCACAAAGTGTGCGATACTCAGGGACATGGCCAAGGTAAGGAAGGCTGAAAAACAACCACCTTTGAATAAGAAATATAAGATAAAACCTCAAGACTGGGCAAAGAAATATCTTAAGACTGATTTTTCAAAGGTTTTATGGACTGATGAAATGAGAGTGACTCTTGATGGGCCAGATGGATGGGCCAGAGGCTGGATCAGTAAAGGGCAGAGAGCTCCACTCCGACTCAGACACCAGCAAGGTGGAGGTGGGGTACTGGTATGGGCTGGTATCATCAAAGATGAACTTGTGAGACCTTTTCTTGTTGAGGATGGAGTGAAGCTCAACTCCCGGACCTATTGCCAGTTTCTGGAAGACAACTTCTTCAAGCAAAGAAAAACATGATTTTCATGCAGGACAATACTCCTTCACATGCATGCAACTACTCCACAGCGTGGCTGGCCAGTAAAGGTCTAAAAGAAGAAAAAATAATGGCATGGCCCCCTTATTCACCTGATATGAACCCCATAGAGAACCTGTGGTCCCTCCTAAAATGTGAGATCTACAGGGAGGGAAAACAGTACACCTCTCGAAACAGTGTCTGGGAGGCTGTGGTGACTGCTGCACGCAATGTTGATCGTAAACAGATCAAGCAACTGACAGAATCTATGGATGGAAGGCTGTTGAGTGCCATCATAAAGAAAGGTGGCTATATTGGTCACTCATTTTTTTTGTGTTTTGTTTTTGCATGTCAGAAATGTTTATTTCTAAATTTTGTGCAGTTATATTGGTGAAAATAAACAAGTGAGATGGAAATATATTTGTTTTTTATTAAGTTGCCTAATAATTCTGCACAGTAATAGTTACCTGCACAAACATATATGCTCCTAAGATAGCCAAATCTAAAAAAAACATTAAGCTTTGATATTTATGAGTCTTTTGGGTTGATTGAGAACATACCGTATATACTCGTGTATAAGCCGACCCGTGTATAAGTCGACCCCCCTACTTTTGCCCCAAAAATCTGGAAAAACCTATTGACTCGTGTATAAGCCGAGGGTGGACCCCAGCACAGGTATACAGCCCCCAGCAGTGTGGTATACAGGCCCCCCCCAGTGGTATACAGGCCTCCCCAGTGGTAGTATACAGCAGCCCCAGTGGTAGTATATAGCATCCCCAGCAGCCCCAGTGGTAGTATATAGCAGCCCCAGTGGTAGTATATAGCATCCCCAGCAGCCCCAGTGGTAGTATATAGCAGCCCCAGCAGCCCCAGTGGTAGTATATAGCAGCCCCAGCAGTCCCAGTGGTAGTTTATAGCAGCCCCAGTGGTAGTATATAGCAGCCCCAGCGGTAGTATATAGCAGCCCCAGCAGTCCCAGTGGTAGTATATAGCAGCCCCAGTGGTAGTATATAGCAGCCCCAGCAGTAGTATACAGCAGCCCCAGTGGTATACAGGCCCCAGCAGTATATACAGCAGCCCTGGGGGTACCCAGCAGCCCCCAGGGGGTACCTAGCAGCCCCCTGGGGGTACCCAGCAGCCCCCAAGGTGTATCCAGCAGCCCCCAGGGGGTACCCAGCAGCCCCCTGGGGTACCCAGCAGCCCCCAGGGGGTACCTAGCAGCAGGGGCGTATCTAGGGGGGTGCAGCCGGACCTTTTGCCCCGGGCACAACTCTTGCGGGGGGCGCCGGCGGCACCCCCCCTCCCCTCACCGCTGCGGCTGGATGCGCTGTGCCCTGAATATCTCAACATACTCCCGGAAGTGGCGTTGTGCAGACAGCGGTCGCCGGAACTCGTTGCTATGGTTACAGACTTGTGAAGGAGCGCCGGGACGCTTAGTATGAGAGCCGGTGAGTTTGTGACTCAGCCTCAGGGGCTCCCCAGGTGGCATCCATCGCTCCCTGCTTACACCAGCATGGCGAGGAGAGCCGAGTGCAGCTGCTCGGAGTCTATGATAAGCTTCTTTCCAGCAGCCAGAGGGACTCTGATGTCGGCTTGTGTCAGGGGCTGGCCAGAAGGCGGGCTCTGCTCTTTGATGTCGGGTCCTGGGATGGTCAGAGGACGGAGGAGCAGAGCTGCTGGCACGGTGCCGCGGCTTCACACATATACTCAGTGCAAGTGCCAGCTGAAGACACTACAAGGCAGAGACAAGAACGGAGCGAGGCTGGCGGCGGCACTGGAGACACTTGTGTGAGGGGCACAGGAGGCAGCCACAGCCCGCACAGCACTTGTGAGGGGAACTGAGGGGCGCGGGCTGGGGGAGCGAGCGAGCGACCGAGAGAAGTGAGGGGAGAAGAGGACCTTCCCCTGCTCGGTCTGCACACAACATGCTGGGGGCACACTGGCTGGCCGGGCTCATCTGTCACCTCTGCTTCCTGCACATACGATCCTGGGAAAGCCGGCTTCACCCAAGCAAAGTAATGTCACTGACAGCAGGGGCTGACAGCACCGGCCTGTACTCAAATGAATGAGAGTCACCACCTTGTGGGTATATAGATATATGTGTGGGGAAGGGTATGATACATTGCACTAGATATGAGACTGGCTCCACTCATGACTGGCCACAGGACTGGCTCCTCATGACTAGACATGGGACTGACTCCACTCACGGAGCGGCGGGGCTGAAAGCTGACAGCACTACATAACCCCCCCCCTTCCCGATTCTCACCTACTCTGGGGGGGGGGCGCCGAAATAGATCTTTGCCCCGGGCGCCATGACTCCTAGTTACACCGCTGCCTAGCAGCCCCCAGGGGTACCCAGCTGCCCCTAAATGCTGGCACTCACCCCCCATCTGCTTATCTTACCATCCCGGTCTTCTGATCTGCGCCGCTCCTCGGTGCTCCGTTCTTCATGCTCCGTCCTCCGTCCTCGCTGCATCCGGGATCTCCGGCCGTCGCACGATGACGTCATATGCCTGCGACGGCCGGGGATCCCGGATGTAGCTGGACGGACGGAGCACCGAGGAGCGGCGCTGATCAGAAGACCGGGATGGTAATATAACCAGCGGGGGGGGCCCTTACAAGGGGGGAGAGTGCCAGCATTTGGGGGCATATATGAACTGCTTCCCCCTGCCGCTAATTGACAGGGGGAAGCAGTGCATATATAATGAGCGGCCCCACGTGACGGGGCCGCTCATACAGCAGCCTCCCCCCGCCTCCTCCAGCCTCCACAGCCCCCACCCGTATTGACTCGTGTATAAGCCGAGGGGGAGACTTTTCAGCCCAAATTTTGGGCTGAAAAACTCGGCTTATACACGAGTATATACGGTAGTTGTTGATCAATAATAAAAATAATCCTCTAAAATACAACTTGCCTAATAATTCTGTGTATTACTGCTTATTACTTTTTGTTGAGAGATTCAACCAGACCACATGCAGACTTTGAGTATTTGGTGAGTTTTTTCCCTCATTATTAGTAGCCAAAACCAGGAGTATAAAAAATACAGAAGTGGTGACAAGTTTCAATTATATTTTTCCTCTGATTGCTCCACCCCTGGTTTCAGCTTACAAATACTGAGGTAAAAATCTCATCAAATACTGAACATGAGTAATATGTATTTACTTCAATATTTTTTGTCTAAACTGTACATACTGAATTTTTATAATTTTATTTTTATTTATTTGTAAAATAAATAACATATTATCGGTAAAAAAATTTTTTAAGACCTTTGAGGAGACTTTTACTATTATTCATTAAACATTGCTGACTTATGTCGAATGCTAATGTCATCAGCACTGGCCAATCTGGAGTGTGTTTCAGACTACGGAAGCTCTCTGTGTGTGGTTCAAGACGCAAAGCGCTGTCATCTACCGTAAAATAATATGTGCTGGCAGAGGAAGGGGCTGAAAAGCCGTGCTGCCGTGAGTAAACACCATATTCATAGTGATGAGCAAGCAGTACTCAGTGCTCTGGTACTCGTTGCTCGGGGGCCCATTTTTTTATTGCATTAAAGATTTTTTTTTTAAAAATTGGGAGGCACTCTGATACCCCTTTTAAGAGACGTGGAGGAGGGCCTCATTAAATATTGTATGTTCCCATTATTAGGAAGTGGGTTTCCCATACTGTTGCCCTATGCAGGCTGCCAAATATTGGAAGGCACACCGATGCCCTTTTGAAGACACGTGGAGGAGGGCCTCATTAAATAATGTTTCCAATATTAGGAAGTGGGTCTCCCATAGTGTTTGATCCTCCTTCCTCTCACCATGCCGAATGCCCAGACAAAACTGATCCCACACCTGGACACTCTGAAGAGCTGTTCACTTTTCCATTTATAGATTCGGGCCTCTCGCTCACTCCACTTGAAGTGAGGCAAGAGGAGATTGTATGTAGCGATGCTCCAATATTTGAGCAGCCACTGTTGCATGATGACACACAATTGCCAGAAAGTCAAGAGGAGGACTAGGGTGCGGGAGTGGAAGACGACGTGGTGTATGATATAATAACTGACCCAACCTTGCAGGAGGACATGCAGAGTGAGGACAGCTGTGCACAGGGGGAGGCGTTTCACCCCAACAGGCAGGAAGAAGCAGTGTGGTGGCCACAGACAGAAGGCCGGCAACCATTCCCCATAACACCAACATCATGGAAGTTGCCCGTAAAACTGTTAGGTCTTCCCAAGTCTGGCTGTTTTTTAAGGACTCTGCCAATAATTCTAAAAAGGCCATTTGCACCACCTGCCATGCCAGCATCAGCAGGTGTAGCAAAACTACCAGCCTGACCACCACCAGCATGATCAGGCACATGGCAGCAAAGCACCCGACTTTGTGGGCCGAACCCCAGGGTCCAGGAGTAGTGTCTGCGGGTGACAGCACTGCTTCTGGTATTGTTGTGCGTGCAAGGCAATCCCTGTCCATAGTGCATGCGAAGATGCCTCCTGTCCTGCACCTGTCATTGCATCAGAAATACCACCATCAGCAACCACGTCAGCATCCTTGTCCCAGCGCAGTGTTCAGTTCTCCATACATCAGTCCTTGGAACGCAAGCGCAAATATGCAGCCAATGCCCCATAGACCACACTACTCAATTTGCACATTTCGCCACTGCTTGCACTCAAAATGTTGCCTTTCAGGCTAGTGAAGCATTTTGCAATCTGATGGCGGTGGCCGTCCCTAGTTACTCGGTCCCCAGCCGCCACTGTTCTCCCGGTATGCCATCCCCGCATTACACAAGCACGTGTCCTAAAACATTAGTTGTGCCCTTAATAACACAGATACCGAGAAAGTTAAACTAACCACGGACACGTGGACAAGTGCTTGTGTGCAGAGACGGTACATCTCGCTGATGGCACACTGGGTTAACAAAGTAAAAGCTCCCAACGTCCTGACAACTGCAAGGATTGCGGGCCCTAACTCAATTAGGGTTGCATCCACAGTCTACTGCTCCTCCACTTCATCCTCCTCAGCCTCCTCCTCCTCTCCACCCTTCACATCAGTCAGAAGCTGGAAGCACTGCAGCACTGCCTCAGCCAAGCATCAACAGGTGTGCTGAAGCTAATATGCGTAGGTGACAAACCACACAATGCTGAAAAGTTGTGGACAGCACTGAAATAGCAGGAAGATCTGTGGCTCACACTACTGAACCTACAGCCAGGCATGGTCGTTTGTGAAAATGGCCAGAACCTGGTGGCGGCTCTGAGGCGAGTCAAGCTCACACATGTCCCATGCCTGGTCCATGTGCTCAACCTTGTGGTTCAGCACATGGTTGTGGTTTCTTAAATCCTACCCGGAGCTGTCGAATCTGCTCGTCAAAGTACACCGCTTGTCTGCCCATTTTAGAAAGTCACCTACTGCTTCAGCCGTCCTTGCCGGGTTTCAGCAGCGTTTCCAGCTTTCAGCTCATAGACTGGTGTGTGATGTCCCCACGCATTGGAATTCGACACTGCAGATGTTGGTCAGAATTTGTGAGCAGAAGAGGGCAGTTGTTGACTACCAGCATCAACAAGACTTTCGGTATTTGCTCCATACTCCACACATAAGACATCAGGAGTGGACATGGATGTCCGACATATGTACCATCCTCCAAAACTTTTGAGGACTCCACCAAGATGGTGAGCGGCAATGACGCCATCATTAACATCACCATCCCGCTTCTCTGTTTTCTGAAACACTCTCTGCTCAAAATCAAAGCGGATGCATTGCAGGCGGAGCATGATGAGATGGAGCAAGTAACCATACAGGGTAATTACACACAGACCAGCATCATCTCATCCCGACGTGGACTGGGGGACAATGAGGAGGAGGAGGAAGAGGAAGAAGAACAGGAGCTAGATTCATGTGCTATAGACGGTACTACCTGCACAACTGTCATACCTTCTATTCAGGGTGGATGGACAGAGGACAGGGAGGAGCAAGAGGAGGAAGAGAGTCAGTCGTCCTCTTGGTGAGGACACAGAAACTTGCTTGTTACCAGTCTTGCGTGCTTGGCTGACTTTGTTACGCTGCCTGTCCCGTGACCCTTGCGTTATCAAAATTTTGGGCAACATGCATTACTGGTTGGTGACACTTTTAAATCCACGCTACAAGGAGAACTTTATATCTGTTATTCCTGAGGTTGAGAGATCTACAAAACTGGGGCATTACCAGAAGACTCTTGTTGCGGAATTATTAAAAAAACTCCCTTCTGAAAATGCAGGCGGCAGAGGTCATAGTTCGGTGGACTACCAAGGGGTAGTTTTTTCATCGCCTCCCATGGCACAGGCCCTGAGGCACAGTGTACTCTCACAAGGAGTGCAAAGTTTGGGAAGATGCTGAAGGAGTACCTTACCATCCATACCAATGTCATCCGTGATTCCTCTGTGCCTTATAATTATTTGATATCCAAGCTGGACATGTGACATGAATTGGCTCTCTACGCTTTGGAAGTCCTGGCCTGCCCTGCCGCTAGTGTTTTGTCAGAGCGGATTTACAGTGCCACAGGGGGAATTATTACTGATAAGCTCACCTGCCTGTCAACTGACAGGCTGACTCTTATCAAAATGAACAAGGGCTGGATTGGGCCAGACTTTTAACACCGCCAAATGATAGCAATGTAATATAAACTCAAAGTCTGTGTCTTTTTTGGGGAGGTATATTCCCATGCTCCTCTTCACCCCCACACATGGATATATGCTTCCTGATTTTGGCTAATTGCTCTAGTCCTCCTCTTTCTCCTCATCCTCCACCACCATATCACCAGGGTGACCGCAGTCAATGATGCAACACCCACATAATATTTATAAAGGGTGTTTATGATACCCATAACAAAAGAAAAGGTATACAGTATATTCATGCATACCCCCTCAGGGGTAAATGTTTCTCAGTCCACACTTAGTGCATGGGCATTACAAGTACAGGAGATCCGCTCCTTTTTAATGGGAACGTTATTTTTATGAGGCCCTCCTTCTCGTCTCTTCCAAGGGCCATTGAAGTGAATACCAATTTTTGGCAGACCTGCATAGGGTGGGTGAGGAATATGTTGTCCAGACTCATGGCTATTGAGACTTGACTGTGTGGAAGACATGGTAGTTATGGTGGTGGCAAACTGACTGGATGCATTAACCGCTATCCAACCAACAACCTTTTGACACTGATCTGGGTTTAATAGTGATGTGCTGCGGTCCCCTAGGAATTGGGACAGGAAGGTCGGGCGAGAAGATTTGGGTAACAAAACCCTAAATGGCATTATAATAAAGTATGCAACCCACCCCACAGACGGATAGTCCTAGGGATGGTGCACTATGCAGGACATACTCCAAAATACATTTTGAACATATACAAATGAGTACCAAGCAATAAAATAAAGTTCTTTATTGTGAAAGACTTAAAATCAAGTTGGGGGTTTGTGAAAGGAAGAAAATTATTCATCCAAAATGCAAGCTCAAAACCATATAGTATATGGGTACATCAGAAAAAATCTCCAAAAAGTACATAATAAAGTAAAATGATCACATCATGATATGAGGTGCAGTGGATAGGAAATTCCATAATTAGCACTTGTTTGGTCCAAATACAAGAGTCCATAATGTATAGAAAATCCCTACAAAAATACAACAAAAGGGAATTAATTAGATTAAAACCAAAACTTTGAAAAGAAAAGAGAAAAGAAAAGAGAGGATGCACAAATCAATAATAATACCCAATCATATTACAAAAAAGGCGCAAAAGACAAGGATTTGTTGAGTCCGCAAGGGGTGACGGTATTAAGGGTGGCAATTCAACGACCCTCACATTGCGAGAGCATTCTCTTCAGATTATCTCCCCTAATCCCACCCCTGATCATGTCAATCCCACGAAACTTCAGACCATTAGGGTCACAACCATGTTTCTCTTTGAAGTGACATGGGATTGTTTTTAAGAGAGTAATATCGGTCACCGCCCTTGTCGCCTCGATGTCTCGCACGCGCTCCCCAATCCTCACCCAAAATTCTCTTGACGTAAGGCCCACATATATTAATGAGCATTCACAGGCCGCGTAATAAACGACATACGTGGAGCCACACGTAATCCTAGTGCGTATGTCAAAGGCTCGTGTATCATCGGATGAGAGAAGACTATTGCACCTCAAAACATTTTGATTTCTTTCTAGCCATGAAAGACGCTTATCTTTTTGCTTTTTACTTTTATCTGTACCCTAAATACGATGTGTTCAGTGGTGTAACTAGGTCTCATGGCGCCCGGGGCAAAGATCTATTCTGGTGCCCCCCCAGAGTAGGTGAGTAGCGGGGGGGGGGAGATTACTGGCGCGCACACCCAGCCAGGCACACACATGCACACCCAGCCCAGCCAGGCATGAACACACGCACACCCAGCCAGGCACACACACACGCACACCCGGCCAGGCATGCACACACATGCACACCCATCCAGGCACGCACACACATGAACACCCAGCCAGGCACGCACACACATGCACACCCAGCCAGGCACACACACACATGCACACAAAGCCAGGCATGCGCACACATGCACACTCAGCCAGGCACACACACACACACGCACACTCAGCCAGGCACACACACACACACACACACATGCACACTCAGCCAGGCACGCACACACACATGCACACTCAGCCAGGCACACACACACTTGCACACTCAGCCAGGCACGCACACACATGCACACCTAGCCAGTTACACACACGCACACTCAGCCAGGCACGCACACACATGAACACCCAGCCAGGCACGCACACACATGAACACCCAGCCAGGCACGCACACACATGCACATCCAGCCAGGCATGTGCACACATGCACACTCAGCCAGGCACGCACACACACATGCACGCTCAGCCAGGCACGCACACACACATGCACGCTCAACCAGGGAGATATGGGCTAGATATGCATGGAGGACTTACAGGTGGGGACTCAGACTTGTGCCCTCCTATTTACCCTGCTTCTCCCCTCTTGTGCCCTCCCATTCTCACTGTTTCTCCCCTCTTGTGGCCCCCATTCACCCTGCTTTTCCCCTTGTGCTGCACCCCTATTCACCCTGCTTCTCCCTCTTGTGGCCTCTCATCATTTTCCCTGCTTCTCCCCTTTTGCCCCCCCAGTCTCCCTGTTTCTCCCCTCTTGTGGCCCCCTCCACTCACCCTGCTTCTTCCCTCTTGTGGCCCCTGTTCCCCCACCCCTGCTCTCTTCGGCTCATTGGCGCTTACCTTGTCCTGCTCCCAGATGGTCCTCACGCCGCTGGCACCTCCGCAGCATCAGCGCTTCCGGGTCAGAAGGAGCTCAGCTGCTCTATCCAAGCTGAGCTCACTCACTGATCCCGGAAGTGCCAGCAGTGCACGCAGGGGGATCAATGAAGCGGCAGCGTCCCAGCACTATTCAATAAATCCTGGGACACTGCCGCTGCTCTGACACCCCCCTGCATCTGAGGAGAGCTCAGGGGGCGGGGCCCGGCGGCTTCGATTCCTCACAGGAGAGGGGGGGCCCGCCGACGCCCGTGCAACAAAATAAGAGGGGGCGGGGAAGGGTGGGTGGGTGCTGGCGCCCCCCTCTGAGTTGCGCCCGGGGCAGAGGATCCGGCTGCACCCCCCTAGATACGCCACTGGATGTGTTTATAAGATATATATGTGGACCCTTGCATGGGAACCTTTACTATGTACTTTTTGGAGATTTTTTCTGATGTATACATATACTATATGGTTTTGACCTTGCATTTTGGATGAATAATTTTCTTCCTTTCACAAACCCCCATCTTGATTTTAAGTCTTTCACGATAAGGAACTTAAATTTTTTGCTTGGTACTCAATTGTATATGTTTAACCCCTTCCCGACCTATGACATAGGAGGACGTCATGGACTGATAAGGGGTGTTTGATGTGAGCTCCGGCGCGGAGCTCACATCAAAGCCCCGACATCTCAGCTGATCTCATCAGCTGAGATGTCAGGGTAACAGCACCGATCGGATCCGGGATCCGATCAGTGCTGTTAACCCCTTGGATCACCCTGTCAATCACTGACAGCGGGACCCAAGGCGCCGCGGCGGGGAACGCTCCATTCTCCGCCTGCATCGGAGATCCCGTGATAATATTGCGAGATCTCTGGCGGTCATGTGACAGCCCAGGGTCTTGCCAACCAAAACACGTCCGTGATTCTGGGAGATATGGATGAGCTGCAGCTCATTGGTATCTCCCAGAAGCTATCGGACTGTGAAGCAAGGTGCCTCTTAAAGGGGCAGTGTTAAAATAAGAATTAATAAAAAAATAAAAATTGTAAAAACCTGTAAAAAAACAAAAACATAAGTTCAAATCATCCCCCTTTTCCCCATTCACAATAAAAGTATTAAAAAAATAAAAAAATATACACATGTTTGGTATGGCCGCGTTCAGAATCACCTGATCTATCAACATATAAAATCAATTAATGAGAGCCCTAAACTGTGTAATGTGAAAAATGGTCCAAACGCCAAAATTACATTTTTTTTAGTCGCCGCAACATTGCTATAAAATGCGATAACGGACGATCAAAACAGTGTATCCACCCAGAAATGGTATCATTAGAAAGGTTAGCTCAAGACGCAAAAAATAAGCTGTCACACCGCCCCAAATCAGGAAAAATGAGAACACTACGGGTTGCAAAATATGGCGCAAAAAGTGTGTCTTGTTTTTTTCCAAACTTCTGAATTTTTTTTCACCACTTAGATACCAGTAAAGGTATACATGTTTGGTATCTACAAACTTGGACCAACCTGAGGCATCACACCGTCAAGTCAGTTTTACCATATAGTGAACATGGCAGATAAAAAACGCAAAAACCTAACGTGTGATTGTACTTTTTTTGCAATTTCACAGCACTTGAAATGTTTTTGCAATTTCCTTGTAGACTATATGTAAAATAAATGATTGCATCTGAAAGTATAACTTGTCCCGCAAAAAACAAGCCATCATATGTCTATATTGACAGAAAAATACAAAAGTTATGGCTCTTGGAAGCAGGGGAGCAAAAAACGAAAATGAAAAACAAAAAATTCCCCTGTCATGAAGGGGTTAAAAAGAGATGATGTGGGTCTTTGTTGTGACACAATTGTAGCTTGCCCATGGCCTTGGCCTCTGCCTCGTGCCTTGCGCAATTTAAACGGAGGATTATATACACTGCCTATATACCCTGCCTGTATACAGCTACATTAATCCTGAAAAGGAATATACATCGCAGTCTGCTATATACCCTGCTTGTATACAGCTACATTAATCCAGAAAAGGAACATACACTGCAGTCTGCTATATAACCTGCCTGTATACAGCTACATTAATCCTGAAAAGTAATATACACCCCAGTCTGCTATATACCCTGCCTGTATACAACTACATTAATCCAGAAAAGGAATATACATTGCAGTCTGCTATATACCCTGCCTGTATACAGCTACATTAATCCTGAAAAGGTATATACACTGCAGTCTGCTATATACTCTGCCTGTATACAGCTGGATTAGTCCTGAAAAGGAGTTTACACCACAGTCTGCTATATACCCTGCCTATATACAGCTACATTAATCCTGAAAAGGAATATACATGGCAGTCTGCTATATACCCTGCCTGTGTACAGCTACATTAATCCTGAAAAGGTATATACACTGCAGTCTGCTATATACTCTGCCTATATACAGCTGGATTAGTCCTGAAAAGGAGTTTACACCGCAGTCTATTACATATCCTGCCTGCCTGTATACGGCTAGATTAATTCTCAAAAGGACTGTTTAGATGGCTATTAGAAGCCTGATACACCAGCCCCAGATGTCACTGGTATACAGCCTCTTGTGCTACACTGCAGTGTGCTATATACCCTGCCTGCCTGTATACAGCTAAATTAATCCTAAAAAGAACTGTTGTTTTGATGGAGATAGATACTAGAAGCCTGCATACCAGCCCCAGATGTGCTGACTGCTATACAGCCATTTGTGGTACATTGAAGGGTGCTATATACCCTGCCTGCCTGTATACAGCTAAATTAATCTTAAAAAGTACTGTTGTTTTGTTGTAGATTGATATTAGAAGCCTGTACACCAGCCCCAGATGTGCTGACTGGTATAAAGCCTCTTGTGGTACACCATAGTGTGCTATATACCCTGCCTGCTTATATACAGCTAGATTAGTCCTCAAAAGGACTGTTGTTTTGATGGATTTTGTATCCCAGTACCTACACTACCTAAAAGACCCTAAACCTTTCCCTCACTCAGCAGCACCTCTCCCTACACTAGCTGACAATGTGGAGCAGAGTGACGAGCACAGCGCGTCGACCAGGCTGCTCCTCTCACATTTAACACAACACGATTACAACAACAACCATGGCTCACGACTCTCACCAAGAAACTCCGACGGATGACTAGGGCAGCCGAGCGGAAATGGAAGAAGTCCCACTCCACAGAGCACTTTGCCCTATACAAGCGTTCCCTCAATACCTTCAAGACTGCTCTTGACTCCGCAAAACAAGCCTACTTCTCCTCCCTAATTACCGCCCTGTCTCACAACCCCAAACAACTCTTCAAAACCTTCAACTCCCTACTTCGCCCCCCTGCACCTCCTCCCTCACCTCTCATCTCCGCTGACAACTTCACCACCTTCTTCAAAGACAAAATTGACAAACTCAGACAAAGCTTTGACCCACACTCCCCTCGCCCCATCCCACCTCCTTCCCATCCCCCCCCACCCAAATGCAGTTTCACCCCCATGACTGAGGACCACCTCTCCTCCCTTCTATCACGATCGCACCTCACCACCTGCGCCCTTGACCCACTCCCCTCCCACCTCATCCCTAACCTTACAACAGTCCTCATCCCTGCCCTGACACACCTCTTCAACATATCGCTCAAATTTGGCACATTCCCCTCACTTTTCAAGCACGCCCTAATCACGCCCATCCTAAAAAAAACATCCCTCGACCCTACAACAGTCTCCAACTATCGCCCCATATCTCTTCTCCCGTTTGCCTCAAAACTTCTTGAACAGCACGTCCACTCCGAACTGTCCTCCCACCTCTCTACCTATGCTCTCTTTGATCACCTTCAATCCGGCTTCCGACCGCACCACTCCACCGAAACAGCCCTAACCAAAGTCACTAATGACCTTCTGATCGCCAAGAGCAAACGACACTACTCCATCCTCATCCTCCTCGACCTCTCTGCTGCCTTCGACAGTGTTGACCACTCCCTCTTACTCCAAATCCTTGAATCTCTTGGAATTACTGACCTTGCCCTCTCCTGGATCTCCTCCTACCTGACGGGCAGGACCATCAGTGTCACCCACTCACACACCACCTCCTCGCCCCACCCCCTTTCCGTAGGTGTCCCCCAAGGCTCGGTCCTGGGACCACTACTCTTCTCTATTTACACCCTCGGCCTAGGCAACCTCATCGAGTCACATGGCCTCCAATACCACCTCTACGCCGACGACACTCAGCTCTACCTGTCTGGCCCTGACATCTCCTCTCTTCTATCCAAAATTCCTCACTGCCTATCCGCCATTGCATCCTTCTTTTCCACCCGCTTCCTCAAACTCAACATGGACAAGACAGAATTCATCGTCTTTCCCCTCACAACCCTCCCCCCCTTCCTGACCTATCCATCACCGTCAACGACTGCACCCTCTCACCCGTCCCCCATGCCAAATGTCTCGGGGTAACCCTCGACTCCTCCCTCTCCTTCAAGCCCCATATCCAAGCCCTCGCCACCACCTGCCGACTCCAACTAAAAAACATTGCCCGCATCCGCTCCTTCCTTGACCACAACACAGCTAAGACACTTGTCCATGCCCTCATTATCTCCCGCCTGGACTACTGCAACCTCCTATTCACCGGCCTCCCTGCCTCCTCCCTTGCACCGCTCCACACCATCCTCAACTCTGCTGCCCGGCTCATCAACCTATCTTCCCGCTACTCCCCTGCCTCCCCTCTCCGCCAAGCCCTCCACTGGCTCCCCATCCCCCAGCGATCTCGCTTCAAAACCCTAACCCTGACATACAAGGCCATACACAACCTGTCCCCTCCCTACATCTCCAACCTGGTCTCCCGCTACCTCCCTTCGCGCACTCTGCGCTCCTCCCAAGAACTCCTCCTCTCAACCCCTCGCATATCCACCTCCCACAACCGCACACAGGACTTCTCTCGTGCTTCCGGACTCTGGAACTCCCTCCCCCATCACATCAGACACTCCCCGACCCTGGGAACCTTCAAGAAAAACCTGAAGACCCACCTCTTCCTACAAGCCTATAACACACACTGAGACCCACTGCATCATCTCACCTCCCCCTCCTACTGTCTCCCTCCCCACCCCCTTTAGACTGTGCCCTCGCGGACAGGATCCCCGACCCTGCTGTACCCGTATAAACTAATTGTGATATGTCATCGTTTGTCGTCGTTTGTGTTTACCCTCCAAATTGTAAAGCGCCATGTATCCTAATGGCGCTATATAAATACCTATTAATAATAATAATAATAATAATAAAAGTATAGACCTGATGACGCTGTGCGGCCAGCCAATCACTGTAATGCCACAACCAACATGGCTGTGGCAGTACAGTGTGTGACAGCCAATCCCTGCATGTAAGCTGGCTATGTAAAGAGCGCCAACATGCAGAGAGGTGGACCCGAGCATGAGCTCGAGCACCTCGTCAGTACTTGGTGCTCACTGAGCATCGTGAGTACTGGGATGCTTGGGCAAGCACCGAGTATCGGCGAGCGTGCTTGTTCATCCCTACATGCCCAAGCTGATAAGTGAGTTTATTTGATGTGTCATTCTTTGTGCTTTTTATCCTGTAGCAGACTGTTATCTCTGAAACGCATCAACAAATAAAGATCATGATCCTTATCAGTCAGGACTTTGAATTTACTCTCACCGGAGCGCTGCTTTTTAACCTTTTGTTCTACCTGCAATGATCATCTCCTACTGTAAATATTTGTGTACCTTTGCCAGGGTGTAAAACACTGATATAATGCAGTGTCTTTTAATTAGGAATTCTGCCAATTTGTTGTCAATAATTACTTTTTTTTTTATAGTGGTCAACTTTTTTTTTAATGACCGACCTAATGTATGGGGAGTGGTCTGTAGGTACTAGGGCATATGTAGACCTATCCTTCAACTGAGTGTGTATTTCAGAAAGGTCGTTTCATCCATCCAAGAAAATGATCTCCCTACCTTTGTCCACAGGTTTGATAATTTTTGTTATTGTTTTTTTAGATCATCAATGGTGGATGCTTCCTCAGGTGTTAAATTGTGCTTAATATTTAATTTATGTGATAATATTGTTAATATCAGTGGTATCCAAAGAGATGTATGTTCCAATGGGATGGTAATTTTTTGTGGGTTAAATGTACTAGGGACCTTTTAGGTTAGGTTCTTTGAGTTGAAAGCTGTCTGGAGTAGCCATGTCTGAGGTAGGCCAGGGTCACATTTGCGCTTTGACCCTAGCCTGCCGGATTCCGGTTTCAACTTAGAAATTTTTCCAGCACCGCATAGCGTTACCGCTATGCGGTGCTGGAAAACGCTGCCCTTAGTTACCCGATGTTTACCTTAACGACCTGTCACACAGGCAGCGGCTTGGAGTGCGCTTTACAGCGCCGCACAGGAAACCGTGTCTGCAACGTTTCCTGTGCGGCACTGTAAAGCGCACTCTGAGCCGCTGCCTGTGTGACAGGTCGTTAAGGTACACATTGGGTAACTAAGGGCAGCGTTTTCCAGCACCGCATAGCGGTAACGCTATGCGGTGCTGGAAAAATTTCTAAGTTGAAACCGGAATCCGGCAGGCTAGGGTCAAAGCTCAAATGTGACCCTGGCCGTAGAAACTGTTTGATATTTAAGCCAGTTCTATTTTACATCCCTTTTTGTTCAAATGACCACAGTGTACTTACATTCTTTGATATCTCTCATGTATTTCGGCAAAGATTCTATTTGATACATTATTCATTGTTTATTCTCTTCACATAGACCCATATGGTCCTCAACTTTAATTCTAATGATCCCTCTATATGTTTTCACCTGTATACAATATTATACTGTCATCATCTATATCGATGTTTTACTTGCTTTGAATATGAACATCTTTTATGTCACAATTTTGTGTATACTTTGTATTTTTCTGTACCCTTTTTGTTTGTATTTAATTGTTCTTTTGTGCATATTTGTCATTATGCTTTGTTATATACCATATGCAGACTCAACATCCTTGATAAAGTCTCTGCTTTGATCCAAAATGACGGATTGAGATTTCTGGATTGTCTATTTTTTTAGTCTGCACAATAAAAGCTCATCTTCCATTTTTTCTACATGACTGCCAAAATTTATAATTTTTGCAGAACTAGTTGAAGACTGCTTGGGCCTTACTACCTGACAGGGCCTTGCTACCTGAGAGTTTCCAGGGCCTCCTAAGAAACCAGGGCAGAGTTGTGTAGTGCAATAACGACAATAGGGCAAGTATATAGTGGCAGGTAATACCATTGTGACAGTGTGGAAGTAGGGATAGTGTACACCTGAGCTATCCCTCCAGCTAGGAAACCCTGCCGCAAGATTACCCCTAAAGGTGTGGATGCCTGACTCTCATAACTTACTGGGTTCCTGGATTGAACTCACCTAGATGTCCCCCTCCAAAGGGAGTGCAGGAGCAGGAGAGAAGGGCAGCACACAGAGAATAAAGACAAGGCAACAGGTATAGCAAAATTTCATCAGATCTCCAAATAGAAGCTTTGCTGCGGCCAGAGCATCGAAACCACAGCTGAACTGCAGCGAGATTCACAAGATGGAAGTAAACATGTTCTATCAGAGAAAAGTACATATTAGAGCCTACAGCTCAAGACTAAGAGAATACTTCATCCAGCATTAAAAAGGTCCCTAACCTGTTCAT
>JARQOC010000003.1:144860246-144918288 GCA_033576535.1 Allobates femoralis
GGAGGCTGTGAGGCTGGAGGAGGCTGTGAGGCTGGAGGAGGATGTGAGGCTGTGAGGATGGGGAGGCTGTGAGGCTGGAGGAGGCTGTGAGGCTGTAGGAGGCTGTGAGGATGGGGAGGCTGTGAGGCTGGAGGAGGCTGTGAGGCTGGAGGAGGCTGTGAGGATGGGGAAGCTGTGAGGCTGGAGGAGGCTGTGAGGCTGAAGGAGGCTGTGAGGATGGGGAGGCTGTGAGGCTGGAGGAGGATGTGAGGCTGGAGGAGACTGTGAGGCTGGAGGAGGCAGTGAGGCTGGAGGAGGCAGTGAGGATGGGGAGGCTGTGAGGCTGGAGGAGGGTGTGAGGCTGGAGGAGGGTGTGAGGCTGGAGGAGGCTGTGAGGATGGGGAGGCTGTGAGGCTGGAGGAGGCTGTGATGCTGGAGGAGGCTGTGAGGATGGGGAGGCTGTGAGGCTGGAGGAGGGTGTGAGGCTGTAGGAGGCTGTGAGGATGGGGAGGCTGTGAGGCTGGAGGAGGCTGTAGGAGGCTGTGAGGAGGTGGAGGCTGGAGGAGACTGTGAGGCTGGAGGAGACTGAGGCTGGAGGAGGCAGTGAGGATGGGGAGGCTGTGAGGCTGGAGGAGACTGTGAGGCTGGAGGAGACTGAGGCTGGAGGAGGCTGTGAGGATGGGGAGGCTGTGAGGCTGGAGGAGGGTGTGAGGCTGGAGGAGGCTGTGAGGATGGGGAGGCTGTGAGGCTGTAGGAGGCTGTGAGGATGGGGAGGCTGTGAGGCTGGAGGAGGCTGTGAGGCTGGAGGAGACTGAGGTTGGAGGAGGCAGTGAGGATGGGGAAGCTGTGAGGCTGGAGGAGACATTTACTGTACTGAGCATGCTCAGTACAGTAAAAGGTCTCCAAACAGGAAGGCAGGGGTTAAAAAAAAAAAGTTAATGCTTACCTCTCCCCGAGCCCCCGCCGTCTCCTGCCGTCTTCCTCCAAGCTTCCGGTGGCTGCCGCAGGCTTCCAGTGTCTGCAGAGCTGTTGTAGTGCAGTTCAGGACCTGCGGTGATGTCACAGTCACGTGACACCAGGTTACCATGGAGTAACCTGGTGTCACGTGACTGTGACATCACCACAGGTCCTTGACTGCAGTAGAAGAGCTCAGCAGACACTCGGAGCCTGCGGCAGCCACCGGAACCTTGGAGGAAGACGGCAGGAGACGGCGGGGGCTCGGGGAGAGGTGAGCATTAACTTTTTTTTTTTTTTTTTTACAGTAGTGCGGGTCTGCGGATCGTGATGACGCTGCGCGTCATCACTCGCAGTCCCGCAAAGCATGTTGGGATTCGGCGACAACGCCCAAATTCCCAACTGCGGATTATATAAGTAGATAGGGCAGTATTATGTGCAGCCTTTTATACATATAGGGCAGTATTATGTGCAGCCTTTTATCCCATACACGGCAGTATTATGTGCAGCCTTTTACACATATATTGCAGTATTATGTGCAGCCTTTTATACATATAGGGCAGTATTATGTGCATCCTTTTATCCCACATAGGGCAGTATTAAGTGCAGACTTTTATACATATAGGGCAGTATTATGTGCAGCCTTTTATCTCACATAGGGCAGTATTATGTGCAGCCTTTTATACCATATAGGGCAGCATTATGTACAGTCTTATGATCACCCTCTTACTTTGCTTACCTCCTCTGGCTTCCTTTCTGCTCCGGCGGGCTCCTCTTGCAGAGTCTGAGGATTCAAGCCTCAGGAGAAGGAGGGAAAGGTGCCGCCGGCCTGCGTTCCACTGTGCATCAAGCAGGAAGTGGGAGGAAGCAGCACAGTGGAGCGCAAGCCAGGAAGCCGGCAGGACAGAGGAGGAGAGGGGCGGGAGCAGCAGCAGGAAGCTCCCCCCTCCCCTCCTTTCCCTGACACACGGGCCCTCCAGGACGCACATTCATGTGAAGCGGGCACCCGGCGCTGCAATCGGCGGGCGCAGGGGCGGCTACGACCCCTGCGACCGCGATTGTTACGCCACTGCTCTCAGCCCCAATGGGCTCCTCATGCCGGGGGGCCCGGGGCACTGGCCCCCCTGCCCCCCCCGCCAGCTACGCTACTGAGTTTAGGAATAATAAGCTTAATTGCAGTCATTGTGTTGATGACGTAATGCCTTGATTTAGCCATAGGTAAATTCATTTTTGGCTATTACAGAAATAAAAGATTATCATCATTAATGTTATGTCAAATAATCAACTGTAGTTAATATTTAAAAAAATCCAATATTACAGTAAGGAGAGATGTAACACAACTTTAATTTAATGTGTTGCCTTTCGGATGTATATATCTTTAAATATTGAGCCAATGGCAAAATTGTACGTTGTTCAAATTGCAAGCACTTCTGCTCTGTCTGCCTAATTGCTAGATGTAATGCAGGAATAAAATATTTACAGAAAGTGGGTTAACAGAATTGCTTAATCAACAAACATGAGTTCTTTACATTTGTTTTGTCACTTCTAATCATACCCATCAAAATTCATTGCATATTTAGAAGTAGGCATGAAATGGTGCAGATCGCTTTGTAGACACAATTTTCCCTTTATGGATATTGCAATGGTAATATGAAAAGACACATTGCCTGCACTTGTCCCTGGGCTCGTCACTTTTCTTATGTGATTAAAACATGTTGGGGAGGGGAAAAAAAGCATTAAATCACTGTTTTTATCATTAAAATGTTACAAAAGATTCATTTATCAAAATTCACAATGCTATCAAGGGTCAGGACTGTGCTGGAGATCCTGAAAATATGAAATGTTTCATTTTTATTGGAGAATGTACATGGCCATGGAGAAAAATACTCTAATGACCATTGCAGGAGCAGACAGAGCTGTGAGTCTGAGGCCACTGCTATGGCTGAGTGAACCTGTTGATATCCGTTCCAGTGGACTGTGTGAAATCCGGCTGAAATCAAATCAGACAGCTGTCCTGTCACAGACTAAATTGCTTTTCAATGCCTAGCTTTTATCCAATGTTCTGTTCCAATGCCTCAGTTACGAACATGTAAACAGAATATACAGTTTGTATTTCAGAAAGTAATATTTTACAGAGAAAGTGGTTTTGTTCTCAGTTTGTTCATGTTTGCTCATCATATTACATTTAGATCCAAAATCTTTTGCTTACTAAATTCTTAAAAGGATTATTTGATCTTCTAATGACAAAAGTCTAAAGTTGTAAGGAGGTGGATTTGCAGTCACTTTCCTCCTTGAAGACACCAATTGTATTGTGGTATTGTCATGTGAATTGTGTCCTGCGTCTTCCTCAATAATGCAGAATGTGAACTGTGTAATGTGGTGATGCAATGTGTTATAATGTTTTCATTTATAATGTGTAGCACTTTTATATGTGTGGTTTGCCAGATTAAAGGGCAAGCAATAGTTAAGAGTTGGGAAAAGCCCACAATGGGAATAGTTAACATAAGGGGAAAGAGATGGTTTCCTTCTAGAATTTCAGACAGATGTGTGACTAGAGCAGACCTATGGTCTGTGAGGTTGTCAAGGCAGTACGTTGCGGGTGACCAGTGGCAACAAAAAGGAGAAAGGATACCAGGTTGAAACAGTGTGATCCTGAGGTGTGGAACATGACACAGAATGTGAGACTATGCTGAGGATAGAGACTGACCTTCTAAAGAAGTGGCCCCATGCAGAAGGGTCTGGTACACAGAATTTTAGAGACAAAACCCCAAGTAAAATGTTCAGGATGGACTGGTCTGCAATTGTAGTCAATTTTTGCAGTTGAATTCTCCATAATGGCCACTTTACACGTCCCAACATCGGTTCGATGTTGGATACAACGATGCGGGAGCGCACATTTTTTGGGCAGAATTCCAAGATCGCATAGGAGATGTTGCACAACGCGATATCGGCAGGCAACGCAACTGTGATGTGTACGCCCCCTTGTGCGGGCGACCCAGGAACGACCATTTAACATGGGAGAGAATAGGGGAAGTTGTACTCCAAATCGTTGTTGGGCTTTCACACGGCACGATCCTACCATATCGGCCATCCAATATCGGGCCGTTGAAGAGTATGCTCATTTTTTCCCCGATATCGTTTTGGCATCGTTCTTGCATCGCATTGGACATTTACACCATACAACGCACTAACGATATCGGGGCCAATGCAAGAACCACGTGACTTTTTATCAGAGTTGGATGATGATATCAGGACGTGTAAAGTGGCCATAAGAGTCTGAGAACATTGGGCACTTCTGTGGCACTATTGGCAAACCCTCCCCCCCTCAACAAGAAGAAGAGATGTAGCTATGGAAGCATCGGTGATCACAAATCACTACTCTAGTCATAGTGATCAGAAGCCCCATGCCCGTTCCTCTATGAGGAGAATACATGTGGAGCCACACAAATAGAAAGTGACTGTAGCAAATTGGATTGATGAGCTTAGCTGGATTGGGCTGGGACTCACAGGACCAGTAATGTTGTTAACAACCCAGAGGAATCTGGAACTGTGTCTGAAAATGCTCTGTAAAACTGGAACATGCAGGAAGATATGTGCCTGGTATATAACATACTTTAAAACGGAAAGACTGTTAAGTGAAGTGTTATAGTTTAAAGAGAACTGGTGTTCTCCTTGTCGGTCTGAATTGTCATTCAGTCGTGGCCAGCTAAAGCGAATGGTAACATGCTGCCTGCACATGTGTACAGCCCACACCATACAAGTCCACACAACCAGCCAGGATCATGACTTTTATGTAGTGTGTCATGGCGTCCAACATCAATCCCTTGCCATTGACCTCCACCCTGTGAAACCCTGCAAAGTAACTCTTTGTGACTGTATACTTAAGAATCATGCACACTTTGTCAGGATTTTGCCAGTGAGAGCAGGTGTTCATGTGACCGCATGTATGCTATTTGCATGCTTGCGGTCACGTGGCTTCTTGACATCTTTAATTCCCAGGGACAATATGTGGTAATTAAGTGTACACTCCCTGAGGAAAGAGCACAGCAGGCTCCGAAACACTTCGGATTGATTTAATAAAGGTGTTATGATTTGAAGCATTCGACTACGAGGTTTTACTGTGGCAGTGCGGACGAAACCACACATTGTCCCTGGGTATTTTGGATAATCTTTGACCACATTGCACGTGGAAGTGTGAGTCCAGCAGCAGCTGCCATTTTGAGCCTATAATACTGGTTGTGTGTTAAACAACCTTTCAAGGTGAGCACCTATCACTGGTTTCAGAATCGTCCAGTTTTTAAAACGATAAGACCCAACTGCGCTTGCTTCTTTTCACAGTATTCTTGACATACTTGGCATCTTTCAATTCACTTGTGTTTAGATAAGCCAGACATCTATTTGCAATGTGGCTGAAAGTATGCCTAAAGTAAATCCTGATAGTGTGCATACAACGTGCTGTTGTACACCACATTGTTAGAAGTCAGAAGTCTGTCATCATATGAAGTTACTACAACTTTTATTAAAATACTTGTGCCTGCAAAGCAGACAAGACCCGAGCCTAGTTATTTTGCACCAGTCTATGAAAAGCTACTTAAATACAATGTACAGCCCAAAAATGGACCGGCACTCACATTGATCTTAGTGCTATGTGTAGGTCCATCGTCACACTGTGGCCATGACAGACAAAACCTTTGATAAAAACAGTGAGCAAATACCTTGCAGTAGTTAAATCAATAAGTGGACATAGCAGGGGCATAACGATCATGGTTGGAGTGGTTGCCACTGCAACTGTTCCCGATGGTGGAGGGGGCAGCTGAACTCTGTATTTACTTCAGCTGGATATGTGTCCTTGGACATATATCCAGCTGAAATGCATTGCTGCATCGAGACCCATCAGAAATCTGCACTGCATATATATTGCTGCCTAATCAGAGGACAGAAGCTGATATTTTTGTGCCCATGACTGGGGGAGTATAGCAGTGAATGTCTAAATACAAGCAAAATATTGAAACCTGAGAGTCCTCAGTGGTTGACACCTTTTAATGGCTAACTGAAAAGATGGTAAACATAGCAAGCTTTTGGGACACTATGGCCCCTTCGTCAGGCTGATAATGACACAAATTCTGAAGACACCCACATGTATACATAAGCAAAAGAAAAAAAAAGGAAAAAAACAGTGTTAGATGCTGTAGTAAATATGACAGGTGATGTAAAGCAGAGTCAGGCTAGGGAGGGGGAGAGCTGAGAAGAATTTGGGAGTACAAATTGATAATGACCTTAGACACATTCAAAACAGGATTAAATGTATAGACAGGCAACTGGGTAATGATCAGGAATGGGAGAAGAAACACAGACTGAGGAGGGCTACTATCAGCTTATTAGTGGAGAATGACCAGTTAATCGACATCTACTTACATAATTGCAAGAGCTTCTGATTCCGTTCGGTTGTGACCCTATGTCACTTCAGCCCTACATCGCTTCCGGTTCATACACCCAAGTAGCGGGCATAACAATATGGCATCTGCTGGTGGTAGTGGTCCCTGCCACACACTATTGCCAGCGGCAGGCTCAAAACAATACATTGCGCACCAACATCACCCGCCGCACACATCGTCTCGAACACCACCTGCTGCACACATCACCGCATTAAGCTCATGCGAGATCCAAACAGCGCTTGTAAGTACCCATTGCATAGGGGCAGTTTGGATCTCGAGGGACTCCAAGATGGCGATGGGAACCCATCATGATGCACAGTTAGGATCTCGCGGTCGCAAACAGCACTGCCTTAATTAAGCTCACGCGAGATCCTAACAGCGCAATGTGGGGGCCCGCCATGCAGGCGCAGTAAATGATCCCGCCACCATCTTGGGAGTCCCATGAGATCCTAATTGTAAGCTCACCCCCATACTCACCTCACAGTGACTTCCTCCCATTTGTGTTCCACTGTGGAATGCATAGAGAATGAACTGTTCCTGTATGTATTCCACAGAATGCACAGCACAACGGAGGCACCAAGACAGCATACACAAGGGCGCTCAGAGGCAGCACACACAAGGGGGCACAGAGGCAGCACCCACAAGGGGGCAGAGAGGCAGCACACACAAGCAGGCCCAGAGACAGTGCATACAAGGGGGCCCAGAGACAGCACACACAAGGGGACCCAGAGACAGCACACACAAAGGGAACCCAGAGACAGTGCACACAAGGGGGCCCAGAGACAGCACACACAAGGGGGCACAGAGGCAGCTCACACAAGGGGGCACAGAGGCAACGCACACAAGGGGGCCCAGAGACAGTGTACAAATTGGGGCCCAAAGACAGCATACACAAGGGAGCCCAGAGATAGCACATACAAGGTTGCCCAGAGACAGCACACACAAGAGGGCAGAGAGACAGTAAACAAAAGTGAGCCCAGAGACTGCTCACCCAAGGGAGACACAGAGGCAGTGCACACAAGGGGGGAAAAGACAGCACTCACAAAGGGGGAAAGAGACAGCACAGAAGAGGGGAAAGAGACAGTGCACAATGGGGAAAGAGACAGCCCACAAGGGCGGTGAGTGCACAAATTGAAGACAGCTCAAAGACGATAGCATATGAGGGAAGAAAACAACATGGGGGAGATAGGTCAAAGGAGAAAGCACAGATGGAAGAAGACAGCGCAAGGAAAAAAGAGAGTGCACAGTGGGAGACAGCCACTGCTCACTTGCCCCCATTGTGATGTCACCGTCCTCCCGATGTGATAGCATCTGGCCCACATCTAGTAAGACATAATAGCAGAGCGAAAGGAATGTGGTAGGTACTGAAAAGGCTACATGAAGGTTTTGGTTTAAGCACCAAGCTATTTCTTCTGAGGAAACAGTATAAAATGAGACTTGGCAAACATACAGACATGCAAGAGCATATAAATACAATGCTGGAAGTGATTGCAAATTGGAGGTCAATTGGCATAGATATTAAAGACAGCCATGTAGCAGTCATGTGTTATGCAGTTTATCAGATTCATATGCAGGACTAATAAGTGCAATTGAGACAAGACCTGAGTGAGACCTGACTGTACAGTTTACAAATAAAAGATTACACTGCATGCAGAATTACCGTATATACTCGTGTATAAGCCGACCCGTGTATAAGCCGACCCCCCTACTTTTGCCCCCAAAAACTGGGAAAACTTATTGACTCGCGTATAAGCCGAGGGTGGACTCCAGCACAGGTATACAACCCCCAGCAGTGAGGTATACAGCAGCCTCCCCAGTGGTAGTATACAGCAGCAGCCCCAGTGGTAGTATACAGCAGCCCCAGAGGTATATACAGCCCCATATGCAGCCCCAGAGGTATATGCAGCCCCATATGCAGCCCCAGAGGTATATGCAGCCCCATATGCAGCCCCAGAGGTATATGCAGCCCCAGAGGTATATGCAGCCCCATATGCAGCCCCAGAGGTATATGCAGCCCCATAGGTATATGCAGCCCCATATGCAGCCCCAGAGGTATATGCAGCCCCATATGCAGCCCCAGAGGTATATGCAGCCCCATATGCAGCCCCAGAGGTATATGCAGCCCCATATGCAGCCCCAGAGGTATATGCAGCCCCATATGCAGCCCCAGAGGTATATGCAGCCCCAGAGGTATATGCAGCCCCATAGGTATATGCAGCCCCAGAGGTATATGCAGCCCCATAGGTATATGCAGCCCCAGAGGTATATGCAGCCCCATATGCAGCCCCAGAGGTATATGCAGCCCCATATGCAGCCCCAGAGGTATATGCAGCCCCATATGCAGCCCCAGAGGTATATGCAGCCCCATATGCAGCCCCAGAGGTATATGCAGCCCCAGAGGTATATGCAGCCCCATATGCAGCCCCAGAGGTATATGCAGCCCCATATGCAGCCCCAGAGGTATATGCAGCCCCATATGCAGCCCCAGAGGTATATGCAGCCCTATATGCAGCCCCAGAGGTATATGCAGCCCCAGAGGTATATGCAGCCCCATAGGTATATGCAGCCCCATATGCAGCCCCAGAGGTATATGCAGCCCCAGAGGTATATGCAGCCCCAGAGGTATATGCAGCCCCATATGCAGCCCCAGAGGTATATGCAGCCCCATATGCAGCCCCAGAGGTATATGCAGCCCCATATGCAGCCCCAGAGGTATATGCAGCCCCAGAGGTATATGCAGCCCCATATGCAGCCCCAGAGGTACATGCAGCCCCAGAGGTATATGCAGCCCCATATGCAGCCCCAGAGGTATATGCAGCCCCATATGCAGCCCCAGAGGTATATGCAGCCCCATAGGTATATGCAGCCCCAGAGGTATATGCAGCCCCAGAGGTATATGCAGCCCCATATGCAGCCCCAGAGGTATATACAGCAGCAGCAGCCCCAGGGCTGTATACAGCCGCAGCCCCAGGGCTGTATACAGCAGCAGCCCCAGGGCTGTATACAGCAGCAGCCCCAGGGCTGTATACAGCAGCAGCCCCAGGGCTGTATACAGCAGCAGCCCCAGGGCTGTATACAGCAGCAGCCCCAGGGCTGTATACAGCAGCAGCCCAGGGCTGTATACAGCCGCAGCCCCAGGGCTGTATACAGCCGCAGCCCCATGGCTGTATACAGCCGCAGCCCCAGGGCTTTATACAGCAGCAGCCCCAGGGCTGTATACAGCCGCAGCCCCAGGGCTGTATACAGCCGCAGCCCCGGAGTTATACAGGCCCCCCATCAAGTTCCAGGGCCCCCCCCCCCCTTGCGCGCCAGCCTGTAAGGTAAATTCATACTTACCAGTGTCCAGTCGCGCCGCCCGCAGCTGCCGACATGACGATCCCGGGCTCCATTCAGCGTCTTCCGCATTTCCTGTAGTCGCGGGCAATGACGTCATTGCCCGCGACTACAGGAAATGCGGAAGACGCTGAATGGAGCCCGGGATCGTCATGTCGGCAGCTGCGGGCGGCGCGACTGGACACTGGTAAGTATGAATTTACCTTACAGGCTGGCGCGCAAGGGGGGGGGGCCCTGGAACTTGATGGGGGGCCTGTATAACTCCGGGGCTGCTGCGGTATTTTTTTTTTTTTTTCTCATATACTCGCGTATAAGCCAAGGGGGGACTTTTCAGCCCAAATTTTGGGCTGAAAAACTCGGCTTATACGCGAGTATATACGGTATTAGGCAAATGAGTATTTTGATGACATGATACTTTTTATACATGTTGTCCTACTCCAAGCTGTATAGGCTTGAGAGCCAACTACCAATGAAGTAAATCAGGTGATGTGCATCTCTGTAATGAGGAGGGGTGTCGTGTAATGACATCAACACCCTATATAAGGTGTGCTTTATTATTAGGCAAATGCCTTTCCTTAGGCAAAATGGGTCAGAAGAAAGATTTGACGGGCTCCGAAAAGTCTAAAATTGTGAGATGTCTTGCACAGGGATGCAGCAGGCTTGAAATTACCAAACTTTTGAAGCGTGATCACTGGACAATCAAGCATTTCATGGTAAATAGCCAACAGGGTCGCAAGAAGCGTGTTAGGAAAAAAAGGCGGAAAATAACTGCCCATGAATTGAGGAAAATCAAGTGTGAAGCAGACAAGATGCCATTTGCCACCAGTTTTGCCATATTTCAGAATTGCAACGTTACTGGAGTATCAAAAAGCACAAGGTGTGCTATACTCAGGGACATGGCCAAGGTAAGGAAGGCTGAAAAACGACCACCTCTGACCAAGAAACATAAGATAAAACATCAAGACTGGGCCAAGAAATATCTTAAGACTGATTTTTCAAAGGTTTTATGGACTGATGAAATGAGAGTGACTCTTGATGGGCCAGATGGATGGGCCAGAGGCTGGATCAGTAAAGGGCAGAGAGCTCCACTCCGACTCAGACGCCAGCAAGGTGGAGATGGGGTACTGGTATGGGCTGGTATCATCAAAGATGAACTTGTGAGACCTTTTCGGGTTGAGGATGGAGTGAAGCTCAACTCCTGGACCTACTGCCAGTTTCTGGAACACAACTTCTTTAAGCAGTGGCACAGGAAGAAGTCCGTATCATTCAAGAAAAACATGATTTTTATGCAGGACAATGCTCCATCACATGCATCCAACTACTCCACAGTGTGGCTGGCCAGTAAAGGTCTAAAAGAAGAAAAAATAATGACATGGCCCCCTTGTTCACCTGATCTGAACCCCATAGAGAACCTGTGGTCCCTCCTAAAATGTGAGATCTACAGGGAGGGAAAACAGTACACCTCTCGGAACAGTGTCTGGGAGGCTGTGGTGGCTGCTGCATGCAATGTTGATCGTAAACAGATCAAGCAACTGACAATCTATGGATGGAAAGCTGTTGAGTGTCATCATAAAGAAAGGTGGCTATATTGGTCACTCATTTTTTTGTGTTTTGTTTTTACATGTCAGAAATGTTTATTTTCTAATTTTTGTGCAGTTATGTTAGTTTACCTGGTGAAAATAAACAAGTGAGATGGGAATATATAATTCTGCACAGTAATAGTTACCTGCACAAACAGATTTCCTCCTAAGATAGCCAAATCTAAAAAAAAAAACACTCCAACTTCCAAAAATATTAAGCTTTGATATTTATGAGTCTTTTGGGTTGATTGAGAACATAGTTGTTGATCAATAATAAAAATAATCCTCTAAAATACAACTTGCCTATTAATTCTGTATACAGTGTAATAGATGAATATCAGAGAAAAAAGGAACTTGCACAGGACTCTTCAGAGAATGACAGTGAAAAAATTCTTAAACGCTCCTACAGTACAGAGATAGAAAAATATTTCAGATGTAAGAAACATGGATATTTATATACAGGGATACTGTACAATATGGAAGGGAGAACAATATAAGTTTGCTCTGAAGGAAACTAAACAAAAGGTGAAAAGCACAACCTCTGACCCATGTGCAGATCAGTGGAATGGTATGCTTAAAATGACAAATATTAACTCATTGCAGGACTGTTCCATTGACTCAGGGGCTACAAGTTACATGACTAATGAAAATACTTTTCACAGAACATGAATTAAAGGGGTTGTCCTAAACCAGTGGCGAACTCCAGGCCTCGAGTGCCACCAACAGTACATGTTTTCAGGATTTCCACAGCATTGCACAGAGGTTGGAATCATCACCAGTGCAGGTGATTATATTATCACCTGTGCAATGTAAGGAAATCCTGAAAACCTGCACTGTTGGTGGCACTCGAGGCCTGGAGTTCGCCATCACTGTCATAGACTAATAATTTTGCTGTCATTCTATGTGACTGTAGACTTGGGAAAGGTGGGAATGGACTGCAATTAGAGTGCTGTGCAAATTAATTGGGACAAAGCATTGTTTAAGTAAAATCGTAAGTTGGTTACCAGTCAGTGATTCAAACCAGTTTTAATTGCTTTGAACAGGTGTGAGTGTACAACCTTGAGTAATAAAATGTGGTTTGACTGGTTTTAGTCAGAAAATAACAGCTAGCTGCCCCCTCAGCTTCAGTTGAGAGCTTGTTTCTGTGAGGAGTGGTTTAGTGTACTTTTTCTCCCTCTGTGATTCATGCCTGTAAAAATGGATGTTACTCCACGGAAGAGGTCTAGAATTATTACTCTTAATGAACATAGAAGTCTGACTGTAAGAGAAATCGCTTCCACCGATGGTATTGGAAAAGCTATCGTTTCAAGAATAATTTGCATATACATTGAAACATATTCATGTACACACATAGACATACATACACATATACACACAGTATAATGTTCCCACATGCACATACATGCAAACACACATATGCATGTGCATAAACAGACATATACATACACACAGTATAATGTCCCCACACACATACACATGCACATACACACACACATATACATACACACATGCAAGCATGCATATACACATATCCATGTAAGCATGCACATACAAATACACACGCAAATACACACAAGTACACACATATGCACACACATACACACAAACATGCATACACACTCGCATATATACACATGCAGATACACACATACATGCATGCACATACACAAAAACGCATACGCATGTGTATACACACAGTATAAAGTCCCCACACACACATACACAAGCAAGCACATTTGTGCAACCAGAGTCCGGTTGCCACAATAGTATTGCCTCCCTTGGGGGGTGATGCCATGCTTGGAAGCAAGAAGGGGTATCCACACCAGGTAAGCCCACAGCATGCAACACTTTTCTTGACTCCAGACCTGAAGGGGGAGCTCTGAAACCCGAGTTTAGGGGAGCTCCCTTGTAAATTCAAACATGGAGGCAAAGTTAAGTCAATTCAGTTCCTAGGAGGACTGTGAAGATGACCTGTGGACTGGAGCAGTGCTAAGCTTGTCCCAGGTACAGTCGAGAGTGAGGAACAGCAAGTGTGAGAAATACATTGGAGAGGGTCTGAGGAAGGAGAGAAGCAGGCCTGGGGAGTGGAGCCAGCCAACCAGATCACCCCTGTGCAGAGCGCTAGAAACGGACACCAGAGTCCAAGGTTGTGAGGGTATTCCAGACCCAGCAGCCAAAACCGGAGGATGGGAGACTCCAAGTTTAAGCCGAGTTTAAGCTTAAAATTAAGAAAAATACATAGGGCTTCCATGTATTTTTTTATTGCCAGTGAAGGTAACACCAGGCAGAGGGGGTTGGCAGCCAGTAGCTGCTTGGTTTACCTGCACTGGCAATAGAAAATATAGCGAAGCCCTACACAATTTTTACCAGGAAATTAAATAGATTGCCAGATTGACACTTTATTATTACCCCACCCCCACAGAAACAGGTTTTTAACTAAAAATACATTTATTTACATACATTGGGAAAAGGGGAAGAGACATGGGGAGACGGCCGCCGTACCAGTGCCACAGAGCTGCCTCCACCGTGATGTCACTGCCCTCCTGATGAGACAGCATCAGGCCCACATCTAGTAAAGAATGAAGCCCTCGTCACACATAGCAAGATTGCTAGCAAGATCGTGATGTGTCACAGGTTTTGTGACGTAACAGCGACCTCCCATGCAATGTGGCTATGTGTGACATGTAGCAGCGATCAGGCCCCTGCTGTGAGGTTGCTAATCGCTGCACATGGTTCAGGACCATTTTTTGGTCCTTGGTCTCCCGCTGGTCAGCACTCATCGCTTCGTGTGACAGCAAGAGACCAGCAATCAGGGACCTCGCAGGCTGGTAACCTGCACATGCACATGCGTTAACGCATATGTGTTTTTGGACTTTGAAAAAAAAATTGTCCAAAATGTTCCCAAAAATGGATTTAAGGCAAAAACGGATGGTATGTGTGAACAAGGCCTTTCCTGCATTTTTGTTTTCCAGCAAAACCTATGTGATTCTGAGATTAGCTGACCCAACACATTGGTTTTTGTTTGGTGAAGAAAGTGGAAAGACCTCAGGTTTTGCTGTGTTTTAGGACATGTGCACACGTTGAGTATTTGATGAGTTTTTTACCTCAGGATTTGTAGCCAAAACCAGGAGTGGATAATTAAATACAGAAGTGGTGCAGGTGTTTCTATAAAACAGAGGGTGGGGGCAGAGGTTACAGGGGTCGGACGCAGCAGGGGTCAGGTGCAGCGGGAAAGAGAGCTGTAGTGATGGACGAGTGGTCAGTGGTGAAGAGCAGTCCGGGGTGGGATGCCACCAAGGGATGGGCTACAGTCCAGGGGAGATGTGGCTGGGGACGAGATCGAGCAGTCCGGGACAAGATGGTGGAACCGAGAACGAGGTGATGGAGCCAGGAATGAGAAGGTGCAGCGTTGATCAAGGGTTGAGATGCAGACCAGGGGGGATGTAGCTGGTGATCAGATGGGGCATTCAGGAACTAGATGATGCACCCGAGGCGAGGTAGATTGGCTGCGGACGAGATGATGGGATGCTGCAGCCAGGGGATGAAATGATGCGACCGGAGGATGGGGTGATGCAGCCAGTATGTGGTGGAATAGTAGTCAGGAGGAGGTAAGATGGCTGGGGAGGATGGGTGGAGAGATGACTAGTTCCTTACTTGTTGGAGGGATTTAAGGAGTTAATAAGAAATGAGGTAGTAAGGAGTGGTAGTGAATAGAAAATAAACTTTGTGGCGGCTTTCTATTCCTTGACCTTCCAGTCATTTCCAGTCCATTTCTAGTCTATCTCTAAGTATTATACTTAGAAAATGTGCTTTGAAAGATTTAGGGTGTGTGCACACGATCAGTGTACGCAGCATTTTGGACGCAGCGTCTTGCCGCTGCATCCAAAACGCTGCGTAGTACAGTATAAGCATAGTGGATGGGATTTCAAGAAATCCCATCTTCACTATGCGTAACCCGCCCGCAGCGTGTTTGGAGCTGCGGTGCGGGTTGCTGGGAGTCTGCTCCTCCTCCGCATGTTCATTTCATGCTGCGGAGTCGGAAGCGGCTCCCATCGGGTGACTGCAGGGAGAAACCACCCTGCACCTGCCGCACATGGTGAGTACAGGGCGGCTGCGGCCACCCGCGGCTTCCCTCAGGTCCGGAGGAGCTGCGTCCAACACGCAGCTCCACCGGACTGTGTGCACGCACACTTAGTTTGAAACATACATGGATCAGACAAGTCTGGATCAGACTTGTGATTCTGAATATATCTGCAGCTAAGATGAATCAAGTGTGGATGAGGGGGTGGGTGGGTATAAACTGACCAGATACTGAGAGTTAAACAAAGGTTATAAAAAGTAGGGAGGGGTTGGAGTAGCCACTCCAGGTCATGGAAGAGTGATCATGAGGAATGAGAAAGAGCAAAGACATGATAGGTAAGAAAATATAAATATACATAAATATTATATGCACAGAAAACAGACAGTCAGAGGCCAGTAACACTTGTGTAGATTCAATGCGGACCACAGAGATATTATACGCACAGCAAACAGACAGTCAGAGGCCAGCAACACTTGTGTAGATTCAATGCGGACCACAGAGATATTATACGCACAGCAAACAGACAGTCAGAGGCCAGCAACACTTGCGTAGATTCAATGCGGACCTGTGGGAAGAGGAGACAGCCCAATTAAATGATGATGATGCAGATGAGGATGATGATGATGCAGCAGTGACAATGGTGATGAATTGACAAGTGTATCATAGATTTCTAGTCTATTTCTAAGTATTGTACTTAGAAAATGTACTTTGAAAGATTTAGTTTGAAAGATACATGGTTCAAACAAGTCTGGATCATACTTGCAGTTCTGAATATATCTGCAGCTAAGATGAATCAGGTGTGGATGATGGGGTGGGTGGGTATGAGCAGATTGTACATTTACATAAAACCAAGGCAAAACCTGATCTGAAAAGCAGCAAAATCTTCCTGTGGGCACGTACCCTTAGGGGGCAATCACTTTTCCACACACAGCCCTGTAGGTTTGTATTTCTTTTTCCCTTAATAATAAAGACCTTAATTTATAAATTATATTTTGTGTTTATTGGGTTATGCTCATCTCATATTTACATTTGTTTTATGCTGATACATTTAAGTGTGACAAACATGAAAAAGAATAAGAAATCAGGAAGGGGGCAAATACTTTTTCACACCACTACATATAGTATGATCGCACATACATCCCCCTATATACAGTATAATTCCACACCCAGTACCGCATATATACAATGTGATTCCTCATTTGTTGTCCTTATGTAAAATAGGATCCCATCCACAGCTATGCAAAAGGTATGATGCTCCCACAATAAATACCACATTCTCAGCTCTTTTCACTGGTGTTCGCTTTGTGCTCTGTAGTTGAGGTAATAACGTCATCACCTCTGCTGTCTCAGTCAAATATGCAAAATCATGGAGGAAGGATCTGGCAGCTCTCTCCTCTGCCATTATATTCACCGTAATCTGCATTCCGAAGATGCACTTAGTGGTGAAATCATAATGCTGGTCAAGGGAAGGTGGCCTCATGTTGCTGCCCATGGGCCACTGTTTTCAGTTCATAAAGGGTATCTGTCACCAGGTTTTTCTATCCCCTGTGAGAGCAGCATAATGTAAAGACAAAGACCCTGATTCCAGTGATGTGTCACTTACTGAGCTACTTGCTGTAATTTTGATAAAATTACTGTTTTCTCTGCCGCAGATTAAGCGGATCATAATTATGCTAGACTATCTGGCGGCAGGCTAAGTAGTCATGGGTGCATCCAGCGTGGGGCGGGGAGGCAAATGCCCCCCCAGAAGCAAGGGTGCATGCACCTATCATGATGAGGCTACCGCCACCTGTCTTAGTAGGTAACGGTTGCTTCAGGCAGTGATGGCGGTAAGCAGAGGGCAGGGCGGAGCAGTAGTTTTAATCCCGCCCTCATTGTCTGCCAGCCGCTCTGCACTGCAGACCAGCTCATTGGGGACTGAGTGATGACATCATCACTGAGCGCCTCGTCATTGTGCTGAGCCCTGCAGTGCAGAACAGTTGACAGACAAGCTGAAGTTGGGGAGACTGCTGGAGGCAGTAAAAAATCTTTCCATCAATTAATCAACCCGCTTCCTGATGGATTTATGAAATTTCAAATTCTCCCAGGACCAAATAAGGCGAGGAACGATCTCGGAAAATAAAATTGTAACGCCTGGAAACATGTCCTTAATCAGACGACAGTCCCTCTGAAAATAATACAAAAGATCCAAAGTAAAAACTTTTCCAAAATCGTTCCCGCCTAAATGGAGCAAAAGCGCATCAGGAAGGGGAAAAAACAGATGAAAGCTGGCTTAAACATTTGCATAAGTTAGCTAACCTCATTCCTCGAACACTGTGCCAGAATAATAAAACTTGACCGCGGTCAAAGGAAAAGTTTTCTGAATACTGACGTACCATAGCCCTCCGATGAGCCCAATGGGTAAAAGAATGTCTTATTATCCACATAATAAAAGAACCTAAAAGGAAACAGATCATCAATTAGGTAGCAATTCTGGCCGAATGTATAATTGGGCCCTAGCAGATGACCATCGACCCATCGCCCGGATTTTCCTCTCACTCAAACCAGATTTCGCCGCCTTTGTAGCAGTGCCGATCCTGAATGAGTGAGAAGAGATCTTTAAATGGCTCAAATTTAGTCTAATCAAACATTTCCTCAAAATAGATGGGAATTGAAAGCTAGTCACTGGATCCCCATTTTGATGAAGAAACAGGGAACCAGGTAAAGGAGGGCAAATCTCCAGCCACTTTCTCATATTAAAAATGGGGCAAAGAAAAGAATCAGGAACCCTCTTCAAATTAATGCGAGAACCCTTCCCAAGTTGATCAGTTTTGGAGGAACGAATCAAAATTAACAATGAGTTATCAACCAGCTGAACATCTCCCACCAAAATTCCCGATAGGCGGGATTTACTATAGGGAATTAACTCACCGATATGAAGGGCTGCAAAAAAAGCTAAAACAAAACATGTGCGAAGCAAGCAGATTTCAAATTTATTATAACAAATTTTGTCTAACACAAACCACAATTTAGATAATAGATCAACAGAGATAGGTCTCCTGCAATCCGGGCGAAATTGATTTTTCCGAAAACCTTTCATGAACTGGCGAACAGGAAAAAGACAAATTAAGGAAGTGCCACCGTGCAATTTTTGAAAAAAAGAAATGCCTGAGAGCATTTTTGACAATGCTGAGTAACTAAGACCTTTAGATACACAAAACTTACAAAAAGATAAGACGAAACTAACATCAGAACCCACAGTTAACATTGTGCACTTTACAAAAATTCTGCTACTCATGCCATACGGCCGAATAAGAGGCCCAAGTTGAGTGAGCGATAGAGTTCTGTATAAAAAAATCTGTCATTCCAGGAGACTCTCCCACAGACCAAGGGAGATCCCGTCCAAATCCGATAGAGGAAGAGTCAAAAATCGACCCAACGCTGCTGAGAAAGGAAAAGGGCTGCCGGATTAGCAGAGGCCCTTGAAAAATTGGCCTGCCACTTGCCGTAGTTTCGTTAAAGGCGAACTAAACACCTTTGCATGTTGATTGCCCTGCCGGCTGCTTCTGAGAAGAGGAACGTTGGGGCAACATCAAATTTAGCCAAAGGCCAACATCCTTCACTACCCACCTAATAGACGGGTGAACGGCCATTTTATGCCTGAACGCCTCATCATAATGCAGCCAAGCAGAGCCACTAAAATGTTTATAGGCCTCCATGATAATATCCAAGTGCTGGAAGAGACCGCTACAAAGCGTAGGGGATTTCTCTCCCAACACAGCAACGCATATCGAGAAGGCTTGAAACCAGCTGTGAAAACATAAGGTCTACGCTGATTACCATCCGTGTCAGACCTATCATCTTTTTTCTCGTTTCTAGATGTCAGTTCCTTAGTAACTGGTAACAAAGAAAAAATATCCAGATATTGCTTTTTCCAAATTTTTTCTTTCACCACCAAGGGCAGATGAACACCAAGGGGGGTTAGCTCACATACCAAAGCTTCCTTATACACCGCTTCAGACACATTATCCTTCTTAGAAAACGATGGGAAAGACTCCCCCAGCCCTGGGCGAGCTAAAAACTCCTCCAAAACTTTGCTAACAATCCCAGAAACTAACCCAGCTGAAACAGAGGGAAGAGAAGAGGACAGAGGAGGGAGAGGCATCTCACCACAATCTGCATTCCTGGTAAGCTGGAGATTCGGCGGATCACGGGCTGAAGGGAGATCCTGCACTAAAGGCAGACGATGAGATGAGCTGGCATCTTCATCCGAGGATGCCCCAGACATCTATGCCCGGGAGACAGCCTCATGCCTTGAACAAGTATGATGAAAAGGCCCTGAGGCTGTTTGCAGAGAAGCTGAGTCCAGGTTCCCTAGGCAACCCACAGAGGGATTGCCCAAGGAAGGAGCATGCAGGGGAAGTCCAGCCTGCTGAGCAGCTCCCTGAGACAGGAGAACTGCTACATAGGCTGCTACAACAGAAGCATCCAAACCAGCCGGCATAGGAGGAGGGGCCAGAGGGCACATCAATGCAGAAACCCCAGAGTCTGTGGCTGACAAAGGTGGGCCTAATGGAGCCGGCATGGAGCCGGCATTCTGACTGGAGGCCGAGATTCCCGAGGAGCCTGGAAACCTGAAGGAGATTTTCGCCGGGACCCGGCGGAGGCACTGCTGCGGGAGACCGCCCGAGAGCCCCGGGTTGGTGAGGGAGAATAACGCCCTGTTACCCCTCTTCTTCCTCAGGTGACGAGGCGAATTTACATCCAGCACTTCAGCTACTGCGGGGCCCAGAGCATGAGGCACAGAACCAGCAGATTCAGATACAGAAGCGGTACCGGAGGTAACGACCACGGGGCAGGGAACAACTGAAGGCGAAGTCAAACATGCCCTCAGCCACTCCTCACCACCCTCCTGAGTGACACGAAGCAGCAGGTCAGACACAAGTCCTTACATCCTTTGATGTCCTGTCACGGTCTGACAGACCTGACAGAAACCTCCCCCTTAAATACTGGCTCAATCTTGCCACCTAAATAGCACAGCCAATCACAGGCTATCACCACACATCACCTGGCAGTTGTCACGGTCACCCCTGCAACTACCAGTGTAACTCAAATCCTAGCATGTAAAGCGCCATGGAATATAATGGCGCTATATAAATAAATAATAATCATAATCATAATAATAATAGGTCAATAAATATAAAAGCATTATTGGTCACTCACCAGACCAATAACCTGATACACTAACAAGGCCTGTGTAGACATGTTGTCCCACGCAATGGCTTAGGGGACAATCCATTCCTTTACTGATGGTGGTTTTGTTGCTGCATTCATCTGCTGATGGTTGTTCTGGCCCTGCATTCATCTGCTTATGGTGCTTCTGTCACTGCATTCATCTACTGATGGTGGTTCTGACCCTGCATTCATCAACTGATGGTTCTGACCCTGCATTCATCCACTGAGGTGGTTCTGGTTCTGCATTCATCTACTGATGGTGGCTCTATCGCTGCATTCATCTACTGACGGTAGTTCCGATCTTGCGAGATTTGTGAAGTCATTGAGCACGGAGACCCTCACCACTGCGCAGGCATGAGAGCAATGTGATGTGGACAGGAGGGGCAGCCTTTACATAGGAGCGAGGTGGGCATTTCAACCAGCAGAGTAGCAACGACCAGATTGAGCAGAAACGTCTGGACCATTTTCAGCCAATTTCCATTCCTCACGGGAGATATTAAAAGTTAATTTGTGAGATACACAGGGGGACTGCTGGGCATTTAGAATGGTCACAGGAACCCTAAATACATCATGTATAAGGTGGTGGGCAGGGGTTAGAACGGCCAAAGGGGGTGACAGGTTCCCTTTAAAGGGAACCTTCCAGCTCTTTTTGAAATTCCAGCTTCCTGTGGTACTCTGACGCACAGGCTGGAACGTCATATCCGGCCTGGTGCATTCTGGGGGCTGATCACATGCTCGGCCCGGCTTCAATATGCGCACTGCGCATGCGCCGAAGCCCGGCCGAACACATGATCAGCCCCCAGAATACACCGGGCCGGATATGATGTTCCAAACAACCATGGCTTGCCCCCCTAGTTTTGATTCTGGGTACGCCCATGTAAGTAGTCCTCTAATGATAATCTCCAGATGATTAAACAGTGATTTTATCATAACTACACTGCACAGCTCTGTAAGTGGCACATCGCTGGAATCAGGATGCCTGGCCCTACATTATGTTGGTCTCAAGCTTGGTGGCAAAAATCTGGTGACAGATTCCCTTTAATCTGACTTGTTCCATGGGCTGACAGGAACAGCAGTAAGGCCAAATGTGATCCTCAAATTGCACTTTGCCAGGTCTGATATGACAGACTAAGGCTAGGGCCACACTCAGTGCTGGCCCTGCGGCAGCCGCATTGCTGTACAGCAGAGCTCAGCCTGCGGTAACCGGCAGCGGTAACGTCAGGTACTTCGGGCGAACACAGCCCTTAGTTACCCGATGTATACCATAGTTACTGGCCACACACAAAGCTGGCCCTTCAAAATGGTGTATATAGCCCCTCATAATATCGTGCCTCCATCACTAGTATATAGCGCCCCCATTACTGGTATATAGCCCCCATCACAGTACATAGCCTCCATTATTGGTATATAGCCCCCCATCCCTGGCACCGCTGCCCCATTTCTGCAGAGCTCCCCATCCCTGGCACAACTCCCCCATCCTTGCAGGGCTCCCCATACCTGGTACAGCTCCCCCATCCCTGCAGGGCTCCCCATCCCTGGCACAGCTCCCCCATCCCTGCAAGGCTCCCCATCTCTGGCACAGCTCCCCCATCCCTGCAGGGCTCCCCATCTCTGCAGGTCTCCCCCATCCTTTGTTACGTGCCCCATGCTGCCGTCACCATAAAATAACAAACATTCTTACCCTTCCGACGCTCTGCACTGTTTGCAGGCTCCAAGCGTCCTCCCTCCGGTCTGCCGGCTTATAATCATGTGATCACGGCGCAGCAGCGATGATGTCACTGAAGCGCAGGTCACATGATTAGAAACCGGCAGACCAGAGAGTGGACACCCGGAGCCCGTAGACAGTGCAGAGCGTCGGAAGGGTGAGTAAGAATGTTTGTTATTTTATGGTGGCAGCAGCATGGGGCACATAACAAAGGATGGGGGAGCCCTACCAGGGGGGAGGCAAGTATATATGCAATATGCACCGCTCCCCCTGCCGCTGATTGACAGGGGGATGCAGTGCATATTTAATGAGCGGGCCTACGTGACCGCCAGCTCACTCTGCAGCCTCCCCCCGCCTCCACCAGCCCCCGGTCACCACCCCCCCCACACTCAGGCTGTATAGTGACTCAAGTATAAGCCGAGGGGGGCACTTTTCAGCACAAAAATTGTGCTGAAAAACTCGGCTTATACTCGAGTATATACGGTATTCAGTTACATATGACTAAAATCTCATTCCTTTGTTTCATTTTGATTCATTTTAAACAAAGCAAAAGCACTGTAGTAGCTGAGTATTTGCTTCATTGGTGCAACAATTATTAGGAATAGTATGGACCATCTGTGAAATTTCTGTGCTGTTAATAGCAGTCAAGGTTGAAAGACATACTTTAAATGAATACATAATTACCAGAAAACTCTTTATTCATAATGATCTTTGAATGTAAATCACAGACACAAAATGAATATCATTGTTCAGACAGTTTAATCAGCTTGATACACCATAGCCTTATTAAAGGGGATGTCAGCAGGCTAATTAAAATAAACTCTTACAATTAAGAAGCTCTTTATTAATGTTTTTTGCCAAACAGAGGCTGTGCGCTTTGTTAGTCTCATAAGTTTAAATTGGTCTTCAGTACAACATTTACACTTGTTTTTATTTCGATACAGCAGGCATTGCAACTTACTTGCAAGAGCTGTGGAGTCAATTTAAGTGAAGATCTGGGTTCAACAAAAGTGCAGGATCTAATGGTGGGTTTACACGCTTCAATATCGTTGCGATATCGCAACTCAATGGCGCGGGAGCGCGCAATTAGTGCACGTTCCTCCCGCATCGCATCGGAGGTTTACACGTACCAATTTCACCTCCGATCCACGACGGAGCAACGATCCGGAAGTGGCCGCGTCCGATGGGCCGGCGATATTTCACATCGAAGTCGGGCATTCACACAGCACAATCACATAACCAATGTGGGTGTGGCTTCGGCGTACCTGAGGACATGGGCGGCTAGAAGGTAGTATTTTGCCGCGCCCACGATAAGCCTATTGGCCGGCGACAGTGCGTCTTGATTGGCCGCTAAGCGTCTCCAACACGCTGTGGTCCGGGATGGATTTAACCATTGTGTGGCACTGTTCCAGCCGCTTATTTAACATATATTCAGCGTCGCATTTGCGGCAACACTCTGTTTCGTTTTTAATTGCAAAACGTTTGTGCCATGTTACACACACAGATATCTGTGTACATATTGTTCACAGATGTTTGTTTGCAGTGAAATCATAGACACATTTTTACATTTGTACAAGGGCCGAAAAATCAACAATGTGTCCATGATTTTACTGTAAACAGAGATCTGAAAACAATATCTGCACAGATATCTGTGTGTGTGACGTGGCACACATACATATTACAATATCCCACTACAGAGCAACTTGTTCACCTCCCCTGTAGAAGTCTGCACATGTGTATGTAACTCACATACCCCTGTTGTTGCATGCTATTAAATGTATGTATGTGTTTACACGTCTGCATATGTGTTAAGGACACAGACAATCCTAGGCCATATGTGTTTACCCACCAATGTGTACTAAACACTATGTGGCCATAGAGAAATCATATTCAAATGCATTCTGTTTGATCACCCATATACATGTGTAATGTACATGTGCAGACAATGGTGCATGGACCCCTAAACACCATTTGGCTAACCAAACGCTAAACCCAACATATAATGAAATGCGTCAGGTACTGTAATCATGTTCGAAAGAAAGTATGCACACACACTTGTGGTTTATCAAAAAATATATTGGTATAGTGTTCACACACACCATAGCAAAACATAACAAGACAATGTGACATAATACATAAACATAAAAAGTGATACATTCAACAAATAAACATACAGTACATTGTAGCAAAACTATACAAAAACCAGCTGCCTAACACATGGCACATTAAGGACCTCAGACTACCCCCTTACATGTCGTGTGGCTGCCAGGGCACTGCCCCAGGGCCATTGAGATATGAGCAGTAGCTGTCTCTGCTGCTTCTGGCATCCTGCTGAGGTCGACCTGGGCCTAACGGCTGGAGTGGCGCTATCCCAAAGTCGTTAGCACGCCAATCCCCTGGACTGAGTTCCCCACTTGTGGGGTCCACACTATCCACAAAACTTACTGGTGTGTATGATTGTGTATCCCTATGCCGCAGAAAGTTATGTAGCACACAACACGCCATCACTACCATACTGATAGATTCCATTTTCAGACTTAAAGGAGTATGAAAGACGCGGAATCTATTGGCCATTATCCCAAACGCATTTTCAACCACCCGCCGTGCACGGGATAGGCGGTAGTTGAAAATGCGTTTCTCAGGGGTCAGAGCCCTCTGGGGATATGGCCGAAGGAGGTTGGCGTGTAGTGCAAAGGCCTCATCCCCCACAAAGGCGAAGTTGAGATGCTCAGCGGTGTCATCATTGGTGGGTAAGTTCAGGTGGCCATCCACAAGGTCCCGACCAAATGAGCTATGGGCCAAAACTCCACCATCTGACACACGACCGTTCATCCCCACATCCACAAGGAGGAACTCGTAATTTGCATTGACGAGGGCCATGAGGACCACACTAAAATAACCCTTGTAGTTAAAATAGTAAGACCCGGTGTTATGGGGTTGTGTGATCCTCACATGCTTGCCGTCCAATGCCCCCCCGCAGTTTGGGAATTGCCACCCCTCCTGAAAGCCAGTGGCAACTGACAACCATTCCGCGGGGGTTGTTGGAAACCGCATATAGGTTGGCAAGAAACACCTCACAATAGCCTCACAAGTCTCAGGGATAAGGCTACTCAGCAGGGAGCGCGACACTGCGGATGCATACTGCAGCTCAGTCAGCGTGCGCCCTGAAGCCAAGAAACGTAGAGTGACAACCAACCGCTCCTCTGCTGGTACTGCTGGACGCATCACAGTGTCCTCACGGGCAATATGTGGTGTAACCAAGTCCAACAGTATTTTGAATGAAGTATTTTGAAGGAAATTTCTGAAATCCTGCGGATTGTTATTCTCCAGCTGACGGACAAGGCGCATGTGTGTCAGGTCGGACCTTTGCAGGAGCCAGTCACGAGACCACACACGCCGTCGTCTCCGCCTCCGCAGTCTCTCATTCCTCTCATCTGTCAACAAGGCATCCTCAACCATGGACAAAGCCACTACTCCCATTAAGGAATGATGCATCTCGGCAAAACAGTGTTAGCAGGAATCTGGAAGAGAGTAAAATAGAAAAATGTTAACACATTGTAGACATAAATCGAAAACTAATATTCGGAACACTCAAATGTCACCCACACAGAAGCACCAAAGAGGACTGCATGAAACCATGTAATTTAGTGATGGGGTATGATGGCAAACAACATGTAATGTTGTATCGGTGCTATTTATTTAGCACGCCTCACATACATAGTATTGAATTTTTGGACTAAAAAATAAAACATGGCTTGGTTACAGACAGACATATTAGCACAGGTTTAATGAGGACAATAAATAGCCTGTCTGTCTGTTTTTCAAGGCTTTTTAAAAGACATGACAATTGGAAGTGACAGTGCTCCTGTGTGTGTGAATGTCTTGGTTAAAAAGCATTTTTAGACAAAGGCACTATGCCAAGTGCAGTATGTGGCAAGTAACGCCATGTACAGTAAGGATTAACCCAAAGTAATTGAAAAAAAAACTTTTGTAGACTGTTTATAGTGTAAACTGCTCACGCATTTTGCCAATCAAAATCATATCAAAAATCAAATCCACTTCAACCATGCTTGCAAAGAAGTAAAGGCCACTTCACACACACAGATATCTGAGTCCAATATCTGAACACATTTTTGGTTGCAGTGAAATCATGGATAGACTCTTCCATTTTGTGGCTGGGTAAAACATGGAGCAATGTATCCATGATTTCACTGCAACCAGAGATCTGTTCAGATATTGGACTAAATATAGCTGTGTGTGTGAAGTTGCCTTAAAAAACCATACAACCACACTCAATAAGCATAACATGTTTCAAACCATCCAGCATCCATGTACACACACAAACAATATTAATCCTGGTGTGCTGTGTGGCCAGCATATCCAGGAGCAAAGACATTAAATGTCCAAAGTCAGTAAATGTTTTTACACTTTGGGCCTATGTATTGGTTTAAGCTCAGCACCCCCCCTAAAATAATTGTAAGCCCCATATCCACCTCAGACAGCACAAGAGCCAACATTTTCAACATCTTTCAATAGTAAAACCTCAATTAAACGCATATTACGTGAAAAAAGAAGTACACACATGTAGGAATCTACAACTCAAACATGTGCAGCATAACACATATAACAACTGTGTGTAAATGTGTGCAAACACTAGTATGCTGTTAGTTCACTCATCATCACAGTGTTTTAGAGGACATATAACCTGCAAAGGCCTGCATGACAACGCAACTACCACAATCACACAGCACCTAGGATTTATTATACTTTACACAACGTCAACTACATGTGCACACTTTGCACAGCGTCTCCATGCTACTAATGCTGGCTAGTCACAATTGTACATGCAGGGCTTTTCGTACTAAACGCATTAACTATGCCAAATTTACAAGTATAAACTCCAATCAGGAACATTACTTACCTCAATGGCGCTGGGCAGAAAACCTAATTGCGTTCAGCTGTGTGCGGTTTATGATGGGCCAAACACCAAGTAATTAGGCAACACACTTGCGTCGTCCAATGGTAGTGCGTCTTGAGTGCCAACGCCCAACGTCGTGGATTGGGCAGCTAATTAACGTTTTCCATTGGCTGTGTATCCTTTAAAAGACGACTTTACCATCATCCCCACACCAACACATGCAAATACTCCATGGTAGCGTCCCCTCTTTTTGCATAGCAGGATTGACGGTATGTATTGGCGACTCTTGGTCGTCATGTTTTTTTGCTTATTTCACATGTAGTATTTCAATTAGAGTGTGTTTGTTTTGTCTTTCCAAGTGTTTAGAATTTTGCAAAACTTGCATAGATGCACAATTTATGTAACTCATGGCCACTTTACACACAACAAGTTATCTGGCCAACGTATGAGCAAGTTGGTGTTTGGTTGCAAATTATGGGCACATTTTTCCCTTTTGTAAATGTCTACAATGGAGCAATGTGTCCCTGATTTCACTGCAGCCAGCAAGTTGCTCCGAAGTTTGAACGAGAATTTGGTGTGTGAAAAATGCCCATCAGATACATATTTTGCTTTCACCTGTTGAACCATGTCCACATCTTGCTGTATATGTGTTGCTGACACACTTTACCCAAAAGTGTATCTGCTTGGATTTTCAAACACATACATGTGCGTACGTTACAAAGATGTGTGTCTGTGTGGCAATTGTATTTTTTGTTTAACAATTTTGTATTTATTTTGTGTGTTTTTAAATGTTCCAGAACCCTGCTCCTTTTTTTTTGTTTTTGTTCATTTTATTTGTCAATTAACATGCCTGTTTGCTTTGGCCATTTACATGGTTATTTGTGTATTAGCCAAACCAATCATGCCTTTGCGTACAGGAGGAGATAGTTAGCTCCTCCGTGCCGCTAATGTTGTTGTTTATGTGTTGACCCGCAAGTTCAGAAAGTTGCCCTTACATCCATTGTAAATGAGTGGCATACATACATACTGTTTGCCTATGTTGCTTAATGCCCTCCTTTGCAAAATCGTTAGGTTTATGTTTTTTAAATTTTGCCGCATGAATGACAATGTATTAAGATTTGGACAGTAAGACATTGAGCCACATGCAAACGCATGAAAGGAAATGAACCATGCATATGTGTGTTTACTGTTTTTTTGTTCTCGGTTCACAGATGACTGACAACCATGAATATATCCAGGCCTTCATAGCGAAATACCAGGAGCTGGAGTGCTTGTGGCGGGTCAGAGCACCGGAATATAAGAACAATACGGCGCGGAGAGTGGCGTATGACCAGCTAATCTCACTCAGCCAGCAGCACAACCCAGGGCTGAGTGTTGGTTTGAATTTTGTGCAAAGGAAAATAGCAAACCTGCGCACAGTGTACCAAAAGGAGGTGAAGGAGGTAAACAAATCCATGCGGTCCGGGAGTGGAACGGGGGAGGTTTATGTGCCACGTTTGTGGTACTTTAACCTCCTCCATTTCCTCAAGGACCAGCATGAGCCTCCTAGTACACTGGTCCTTTGCACAAAATTCTAACGCCACTCTCCAAGTGTCGGATCCGCCACAAGAGGAATGTGTTTGATCTTCTGGTTTGTCTCTCTATCCAACGGTGGTTGTAGACACTGGTGTTGTGTGGCACTTTTTAAACCTATCATCGTGTGTTCTTTTTCATCCTGCACCTTGGGCTAAAGCACGTTTTTTATCCCTTCCAAAAGGGACACAAGCTTTTTTTCTTGTCTCAGCACATATGCGTAAACATGCTGCTTACTTATGTAAGTAGAGTAAGCAGGGTGTGTTTTTCCAATTTTCAATGTGTATCAATGTTTTATTTTAAATTTTAACATTGATTACATTGCATGCTTAAAGTGGTTTAAGGGATTTTTCCTGGAACAGCATAGATGTTTTTTGCTTTTCCTTATTCTTTTTTTTTTTTTACTTCATATTCACAGGACTCTCAAGGCGCCGGGCCAAGCCAAGAAGAGGCACCCGTTCTGGAGGAGGCCCCCACTACATCGGGGGTGGAGCCTGATCCCGGTCCCACCAGACAGCACCCGGGGCCCAGGGAGGGGTCCAGGTCACGGCGAAGACCTGCTCCCCCTTCTACCCAGCTGGGTGACTGGGCCAAGAGGGTGCTGCTCAACCTTGAACGTGTGCCTTGGACTGGGATTGGGCTTATGGTCAGTGAACGGGTGTCGGAGCTGGCCCGGCCAGAAAAATCTCACCTGGAGAGGATAATCACTCTGGCCCTGGAGGCGTTGATGAATGGGACACTGACTGGGGAGACAGTGTTGTCGGAGCCCCCCCCCCCAGCACAGCCCCCCCAGCCCACCCCGACCACCCTGGCCACCCAGCAGCTACATGCCCCGTCAGTGTTCCTTCATCGGCCGCAAATGCCTATGTTGGGGCCTGGACATATTCATGGTGTGCCGAGGGTGCCTTTGCCATCTTTCCCTCGGCACAGAACATACCCTCTTCCTGCAAGGGAAGAGGGTGAGTCTGCCATCGCCAATCCTGGCGAAGACTATGAGCCTTATTGGGGATGCTACCAAAACCTGTGATTTCTTTTATGGACCATATTGTTTGTTTTGCTTTAGTACCATTTGCTTTATCCAAAAGTTGAAGTAAACCTAAATTTGAGTTTGGTTTTTTGGGCAACAATAAATTTACTTTGCAAAATACTGTTGTATTTCTTTGGAGAATAGATAACAGTTATCAAGCAGGTACAAGTATATTCCCATCTCCATAATATCACACACAGCTGTTACAGACAATACATGTAGCTTTAAAAATTATTGTTAAAATAACAGAAAATGTAATTTGGTGTTAAGAGCACTTTACACACACACACTTTTTGCAAAATTGAGTTTCCACCTTTTGTCTTGCAATGAAATCATGTACAGATTGTTATGTTTTGTGGCGTGGGTCAAATGGAGCAATGTGTCCATTATTTCAGTGGAAGCCTCCATTTTTCAATTATTTTTAACACTAACTTTGTGTGTGTAAAGTGGACGTTACTTTGGCCTCCCCAGAATGTCCCATGGTCTATGTGGTGCGGTACTCATACAGTGTTCAACAATCCTAAATAGTTGTGTGCCCTGTGTCCTCTTTTTTGGGTTACTTAAGGCCACTTTACACACCAAGACATCTGAGTTCAATATCTGAAATGATCTCTTTTTGCAGGGAAATCATGGATCCATTGATCGATGTTGGACACAGCCACAAAATGGCAAATTTTATCCATGATTGTGGAGTTTACAAACTCCAGGCCTCAAGGCACACCAACAGTGCAGGTTTTCAGGATTTACTTAGTATTGCCCATGTGATAATTGAATCACCTTCCCTGGTGCTGATTCCAATTTCTAATGAAATCCAGAAAACATGCACTGTTGTTGTGCCTTGAGGACTGCATTTGGGAACCTCTGCTTTATTTCAATGCAACCATAGATCTGTTTAGATATTGTATTAAGATATCTGTGTGTGTAAAGTGGGCTTTAGGCCCACATTAAATGACGCAGATTTCAAATTTACGTAGCATCTTTGACATGAATAAAGGTTTTTTGTAGGTGTAGTTATGTTGGTCAATGAAAACGCACACAAGTCAATTTTTTTTTTTTTTGTATTTAGCGGCTTGCTAAAAAATGCAAGGCACACAGGGTTTTTTAAAAACCTCGTATCAAAAACATAACATAGTAAAATGGACCATGGCCAAACATTGGTCATAAAGTGAAAATGTGTCCAAACATATCAACAATGGCGTAATGCAGAAACATTCCACAGAAGTTTACGGGCCAACATGACCTTTTAAAAAGGAAAAAATTAACAACCAACAGTATGTCAACATGACACAATTCAAATTCCAACTTGGAAGAAAGGTAGGAAGCAAAATAATTAATGTGGGCCAACAGGGCCCTGAATAGAAGCTTGGCTGACAAAATGGTGCAACATGGCACCAAGCACCTCCAGCTGCGTGGTTGCCTCCCGTAGCTTCACCAGAGCCTCTTGGAAGGCCGGAATTAGGTCCCGGTAAGATATTTGTCCTACATTGTGAAAAGACAAACATCATTGGCCAGAATTTAAAAATACCTTGTCAACAACATTATAAGTGTTTAGACCAAAAAAACTTACCAACTCCAGGAGGGGAGCCATTGACAGAGGAGGGTGATTGGCGCAAGTTCGATGGGGATTCATCAGCTGTTGGGCCTAGTGGTTTGCAAGAAAAAAAAACCTTAATTAACAGCATGTTGGGTTTAAGGTACACTTTACACACAAAAAAGTTATGTGTCCTACTTCTGAACAACTTTAAGTGTTTGTCTAAAAATCAAGGACACATACATCAATTTTGTGGCTGTGTCAAAATGGAACAATGTGTCCATGATTTCACTGGAACCAGTAATTTGTTCAGAAGTTGGACAAATAACTTTGTGTGTGTAAAGTGGCCATCACATACAGTCCTATTTACTTTACCAAACCAAAAAAGGGCAGCAATCAATTCACAAGTACCTGAAGCACTGCCATGTTCATCACTTGATGAGTGTGGCTGGCTAGCGCCATATGCCTCCATTATTGCGTGTAAGGCCGATTGCCCATGGGGTGTGTCCTGATCACCAGAAACAGAGGGCAGACACACTCCCAGATGGCCATGTTGTTCCACTGCCACAGGGGAGTATGCAGGAGCTTTGCCCGGTGACTCTCTCAGATCTGCTCGTGGTGATGCTGCTAGTGACCGATGTGGCGATCCAAGTGCAGATGATGGCGAGGCTGGGGATAATGTTTCCCTTGAGGGAATGGTAAGTGGGGATCTGGAGCGTGCAGGTGATCTCTCGGGTGACCTGTGTTGTCCTTCTGCTGGTGCTGCCGATGGAGCCTGGTCTGCCTCATCTTCGGCATCTGTGTATTTTGAAGGTAGCATGTGTTACAAACTATTTGTAAACTTAAAACATAGTGTAGTGTGTGCCTACTACCCTTTGGTGTATAAATTACCTGGTACATACATGATGGCCTTACGTCCATTATGACATTATAGTGTGTCTGCTGGTGTATGTACTGGTATGATTTTTTAAACATGAAACAATAAAGGACACTTCACACACACACATATCTGCGTCCAATATCTGAACAGATCTCTGGTTGCAGTGAAATCATGGATACATTGCTCCATTTTGTGGCTGTCTACAACATGGAGCAATGTATCCATGATTTCACTGCAACCAGAGATCTGTTCAGATATTGGACGCAGATATGTGTGTGTGTGAAGTGGCCTTTAAGTTATGTGGACATTACAACATACTGGTCATAGGTATGGTTACTTTACTTGGTTACCACACTATTGCTTACTTAATAACACGCAACAGCAAGATTGCTTATGTCTTGGTACTCAAATATTGGAAGAGCTGGAGTAGGACTCATTGGTGTAGGAGACAATAGATGTTTGCTTCTGGGTTGTGTGTACTATGCTATATTGTGTAATGATGACACATGTTTGTATGTATCATGACATAATACTCACCACGCAAAGTCTGGATGTGTTCCCGGATGGCGGAAATACGGTCCCTGGCCTTATGTTTCATGTCCGCTATCTTTTTCACGATTTGCTTGTAGCTTCGGTCAACATGTAGGTCCCGCATCAAGGCCCGTTGGATCTTGCGCACAATTCTTTTTTTGTGCAGCCTGGGGTGCTGGTGTGGTTGACCACACCAGTAATCTTGGTTGTCTAAAAAATCAAATAAAATAAGCAGCTCAGGCTCGCCCCAGGCTACTGAGCGCTGTTCCGCCGCCATTTTGACTGCTGGGACTTCACTCCACCTCTAAAGGGTGGACCTGCTGCAAGCCAACGTCATGACGTCACGACGCAAATTGCGGGAGCTGCCCATCATTTCTCACTCCGCAAAGGCGTCGCACACACATACTGGCGGAGCCCAGAGCACGCTCTGCGGTCGGGAAATATGGCCAGCACAACGCATTTGCGTCGCACACCACACCATCAGTATAGTTTACACATGATATATATTTTTATATTAAAGAGGACAAGAGCGGATCATGTGCAATGATTATATTTATTTCCACCAACTGGTTATAAGGCTGTGGAATAGATTATTTAGATGAAGCAGATGGTGCAGGGACAATCTCCCCTACTCCACAATGTGCATAAATACCAAAAACACATACTAGCAGCAATCACAGTAAAGTATAGAATGCCATAAATTCACAATGGAAGTTACAAATATTACAAGGACACAACCTGTTTACATTGTAAATTGTATGCCAAATTTGGCCTAACATACATCACTATTCATATGGAAACAAGTAGGTACCAATCATAAATTGTGTAAGGCACACCCCAAACTGCCTGCTGCCATGTGCAGTAATTCCCCTAAGGGAGACTCAATGCATACCACTGTGGTGGGAGGAGGTAGACTGCCCCAGATGGATGGATCCCCCGGGTCCGGACCCCAATGTACGTTTCAATGTGCAATAGTGACAATCTTCATCAGGGGGTAATGTGCCAAGCGGTCCCGCTGGTTTAAATAGCTGTGTTAACAGCTGCAATCGCTTGCGCCCGCGTCTCCACGTGCATCCGGATACTTCCGGTGCACGCCGTCCTGCCGGAAGTACATCGGCGTCACCGCCTTGTGACGCGCATGTCCGGGAAGCCAAGTCGCGTTGCTATGGCTCCCGAGCATGCGCGTCGCGGTGTTAGACGCCGCGTCTGCCGGCTGGATACGGAGAGCGAGAGTTCAAAACAAGCCGACAAAGGGTAAGAAGCTCGCTCCATAATTAATTAACCCTTACACCGCCCGGTGTCCCACTACCAACCGGGAATACCCAATACCTACAAATCCATATTATACAGTAGACAACAGATTTCACAATAAATATAACGGCATCTCATAATAGGTAATGGAGGAATTCGCTAAAGTCACGATGATGCTAGGCAGGAAAAGTTCTCTGGCAGGAGGATGGAGCAGACTTCACCGCAAGAAACGAAGGCACAAAAGGAACTGTAAAAAATATAAAATATAAAGGCAATTTAGAAAGTAAAAGGTGAGATGCCAAAGCTGAGACATCAAAGGGGATGGTGGTCACAGAAATGGAGCAAAACTGAGGGACTCATTCAAGCCCCTGGGAACCATTGTCCCCAAGGTCATGATCCATCTAGTTTCGTGTTGGGCCAAGATCTTTTTTACATTTCCCGCCCGAATGCCCACGTGTATGACGTCGATCCCCCTGACTTTCAGGGAGATCGGGTCACACCCGTGGTGCAGACGGAAATGACGGGGCAACGTTTTTAACGTTGTAAGATCCTGGACTCCCTCCGCTGCAGCAATCTCGTTCACGTGCTCCCTCACTCGCCTTCTTAATTCTCTCGATGTGAGTCCAACATAGATCAATCCGCACCCGCATGTGGCATAATATACCACATACCGGGTACTGCAATTGATATATGACCGGATCTCATAAGTTTTTGTACCATCAGAAGACGAGAAAGTTCGCTCGCGAACGACATTGCTGCAGGCGAGGCAGTGCCCACACTGGAAACATCCTTTCAAAGGTTTGTTTGACCCAAAGAGAGGTGGTATATAGGGTACATAATGACTCCTTACAAGCATATTACGCAAGTTAGGTGCTCTGCGTGGTGTCATCTGAGGATATTCCAACAATGATTTCCTCAAATGCGGATCTGATAGGAGGATGGGCCAATGGCGCTGCATTATAGACCGCATTGTACCCCACTGCTGATTAAAAGTAGAAATGTATCTTGTGGTGTCACTCTGTTCACCCCGGACAGTTCGCCCCGTACAAAGGAGGTCAGCCCTATTCGTATTCTTAGCCCTGAGATACGCTTTCTTGATGCTACGATTGCTGTAACCTCTTTCACGGAAACGTCTTTTCAGATCATCAGCTTGCTCCTCAAAAAGAATATCAGAGGAGCAAATGCGTCGAATCCGCAGAAATTGACCGATGGGTATCGCCCGAATAGTGGGAGTATCATGGGCAGATGTAGCATATAACAGGGCATTGACCGCAGTGGGTTTTCTAAAAACATCAGTCGAAATTATTCGATCCAATCCCACTTCTATCATAATATCCAAAAATTCTACCCTTAACGGGTGACATTTATATGTAAATCGGATATTAAACGGGTTAATGCCCAGTCTGCCCATGAAATAGTCGAGCTGCTCCGCAGTGCCCTTCCACAAAAAGAATAAATCATCTATATAGCGGTACCAGCACTGCACACGGGTGCAGTCCGCAGCGCCCTCACCGCCAAAAAGCCACCTCTCCCAAAAACCCAGGAAGAGGTTGGCGTATGAGGGCGCGCAGGCCGCACCCATGGCAGTGCCCCGCTTCTGTAAATAAAAAACATCTTTAAATACAAAAAAATTGTGGGTCAGGGCAAAGCGGAGCAGCTCGAGTATTAACTCCCTCAGCGGGGGATCCCCACCGGTCTCATTCAGATAAAATCGTACCGCTTCCAGACCGTCATCATGGCGGATGCACGTGTATAGAGATTCGATATCAGCCGTAACTAGTAAAACGTCAGATTCCACGTGGATACCATCAACCCGCGCCAGGACGTCCGTCGTATCCCGAACATAGGAGGGAAGTGTCTCAACCATAGGTTTTAAATAATAATCAATAAATTTCCATAACGGTTCACATATCCCTCCTATGCCGGCCACGATAGGACGTCCGGGCGGGGTCAAGGGATCCTTGTGTATCTTAGGTAAAAGATAAAAGGTCGCTATTCTAGGGTAACGAACAGTCAAACCCTCGACTACTTGTCTGCTGATAACTCCCCGCTCACATGCATCCGCCAGGATAGACTGTATCTGCTCCGTGAAAGAGGCCACAGGACTCGAATCGAGCCTCAAGTACGTTTCACGATCTCTTAGCTGGCGTAAGGCCTCCCGTTCGTACTTATCAGTAGGCCAGATCACAATGTTTCCCCCCTTGTCCGCGGGCTTCACAACGATCTCCTTTATATTCTCCAATTGTCTTAGAGCTGTCCTCTGTATACTAGTCAAGTTGTCACGAGATCTAGCAGATGACAATTTACAGAAATCATCAATGACCAATTTGGTGAAGATATCAATTGCGGGACACGTGGACAAAGGGGGAAACCTGGTAGATCTGGGTCTGACATAGGGAGGAAACTTACCTGCTGGAGTCGAAGTTTCTCCAACGGCAAGATCTTCCAGATTTTCAAGGGCCTCCACTTCACACGGGGAAACACTATCCGGGGCGGACAATCTCTTATTGTACAGCTTCCTAAAAACCAGCTTCCGTGAGAACAGATATAAGTCTTTTACAGCTGTAAAGAGATGGAATGGATTAGCTGGCGAAAAGGAAAGGCCTCTAGTTAATACATCTATCTGAGCCTCTGACAAAATGATTTTCGAGAGGTTAATTACCTGTGGTGATTTATCAGATTTTTTAGTGGAAGGTTGGGGTGTGATCTTTAAAGGCGCCACCCTGGATCTAAATCGAGTGACCACTCCGATGCTTGATAAATCTGAGTCTGACTCATCTGTCCCAGAAGGGGTCTCTTCCCCACCCGTATCCTGTGGGGGTACTTGTCCTCCTGTTGGTTTCCGAGGACGAGGGTTCGGACGAGGTCTAGGACGTCCCTTCCTCTCATTTTTCCACTTGTAAACCCGATTCATCTTAACATCGGTGAGGTCACGCTGGAATTTTTTTAGCTTATAGGCCTTCACTTCTTTCTCCAGCTTTGCCAGTTCACCCTCAACCTCCTCATTAAATTTAGAGATATTTGGTGATATTCACTTACTCTCTGTGTTTATGGGTTACATGGAAATTTTTGTACATGATATATATGTGGAGGGAGTTGTGAGATGCAAAGTACTGTTTGTATGATGTTCCTTTTAATACCATTAACATTGAAAACATGGGGACGACAAGACATTACCAAAATGCGGACATTACATGGTACAGTCGTCGTGACAAGGTCCAACAACTATTTGCACGAGCAGTACAGAAGATGTGGAATTGTGTTTGCATACATTCTGGTTGGCACCTTTGCGCTGCTCCATCAACTAGTCAGGAATGCAGCGCACATCACAATAATAAACTGATTTAAAAAAAAAAAATGGCTGCTTCGCAACGCTCAGCCAATCCGCATAGACTACCTAGCCACCAATCATTGGAGGTGGGCGGCTTAACAATTTACACATTAGCAACGCCTACGGGACTTCCGGGAACGAACAAACAATCTGGATTGAAATCGGAGTTGTGCGTTTACACAGCACGATCGGCTCCAATCTCCCTTCAATATCGGAGCATTGAATAGCACGCTCATTCAATCCCCGATATCGCATTGACATCGTGCCTGCATCGTATTGGACGTTCACACCATACAACGCAGGCACGATTTCAGCTCCGACGATTGAACCACGTGACTTTTGATTGAAATCGTACTACGATATCACGACGTGTAAACCCGCCATAAGACAGAGAAAAATCTCTCCTGGTAAAAGCTTTACAGCTGAACAATGTTTGTACTTTGTTACACATCCAGTGTCGGAAACCCCAAAAAGGTACAATCTTTCCATCACTGTATTATGAACTAGAAGAAAACTGGAAGCAAAAGAAGCGGAAATAGGATCTTATCCAGATGGTTATACAGGGATGAAGACACTTAAGGAGGCTCACCTTGAGGGGTTGTGATAAGTCACAACTACTGTATTCACATGAAACCCACGGCTGCCGCAGCCCCACGTGGTGGCAATAGATGGTGGTAATAGAAAGGGTTAAATGCCACACTTCCATGATAAAAGATAATGCTGGAAACTTTGATGGTAATTGTATTTTCAATGCATTTTGGAGAGTCCCTCTCCTTCTCTAGGAAAAACCACATACAGGGTATATGGTACTGCCAAGATATAAATAGATGCCACATTCATAGTAGTTAATCCAGGAAAAGGGATAGAAAATTGTGAAGCTCACCAGTAATCAATCACGGACTCCTAGGTAACAAGTGACAAATCAGATCTAATATATAATTCCCCTAACGCACTTCCGTAAGTTTCGGCGCTGCTTCCGTCGTTGTGGCTGTGGGCGCGTGGCGCCCACGCGACCTGTGAAGCATTGCCCGCGCAGCGGGCATTGCGAGCCGTTGCAGGGGCGCGAGCAATGGCCGCACAGGGGCCATTGCGAGTCTCCCGCCCCAGCGACGACCGACGAGAGCCGAGCGCCGTGGCCGAAAATAGAACCAAGGGCCTGGCCATGCACAGCTCTAAAGACCGCTATGTATCTCAATGGGAAGTGAGGCGCTATGCTCATTGGTCGGCGCCAGCACACAGCGACCAATGAGCATAGCGCCTCACTTACAGCGGTAAATTTGAAACTCAAAGTCCTCCATGTATCTCAATGGACAGTGAGGCGCTATGCTCATTGGTCAGCGCCAGCACACAGCGACCAATGAGCATAGCGCCTCACTTACTGCGGTAAATTTGAAACTCAAAGTCCTCCATGTATCTCAATGGGAAGTTAGGCGCTATGCTCATTGGTCGGCGCCAGCACACAGCGACCAATGAGCTTCGCGCCTCACTTCCCATTCAGATACATGGAGGACTTTGAGTTTCAAATTTACCGCTGTAAGTGAGGCGCGAAGCTCACTGGTCGCTGTGTGCTGGCACCGACCAATGAGCATAGCCCCTCACTTCCCATTGAGATACATGGAGGACTTTGAGTTTCAAATTTACTCAAAGTCAAACTCAAAGTCCTCCATGTATCTCAATGGCCAGTGAGGCGCTATGCTCATTGGTCGGCGCCAGAACACAGCGACCAATGAGCATAGCGCCTCACTTACAGTGGTAAATTTGAAACTCAAAGTCCTCCATGTATCTCAATGGGAAGTGAGGCGCTATGCTCATTGGTCGGCGCCAGCACACAGCGACCAATGAGCATAGCGCTTCACTTACAGCGTTAAATTTGAAACTCAAAGTCCTCCATGTATCTCAATGGGAAGTGAGGCGCTATGCTCATTGGTCGGCGCCAGCACACAGCGACCAATGAGCTTCGCGCCTCACTTACAGCGGTAAATTTGAAACTCAAAGTCCTCCATGTATCTCAATGGGAAGTGAGGCGCTATGCTCATTGGTCGGCGCCAGCACACAGCGACCAATGAGCTTCGCGTCTCACAGCGCTAAATTTCAAACTGAAAGTCCTCCATGTATTTCAATGGCTCATTGGTCGCTGCGTGCTGGTGCCGACCAATGAGCATAGCGCCTCACTTCCCATTGAGATACATGGAGGACTTTGAGTTTCAAATTTACCGCTGTAAGTGAGGCACGAAGCTCATTGGTCGCTTGTGTGCTGGCGCCGACTAATAAGCATAGCGCCTCACTTCCCATTGAGATACATTGAGGACTTTGAGTTTCAAATTTACCGCTGTAAGTGAGGCGCGAAGCTCATTGGTCGGCGCCAGCACACAGCGACCAATGAGCATAGCGCCTCACTTACAGTGGTAAATTTGAAACTCAAAGTCCTCCAGTTGTACTGCCACTGCGAAATTAACCCCTTATATACCATTTCTGCCTTAACTCCATACTTTGTAGTCTCTATTACTACTGCCAGTTGGAACATTAACCCTTATATTCCATTATTGTTGTTATTTCTATTACACAGTGTATAGTTGTAATGACACTGCGAAATTAACCCATCATATACCAGTTCAGCATTAACTGCATATTTGGTAGTGTTCATAACTACTGCCACTGGTACATTAACCCCTTGAACACCATTTTGGATATAATTTACAGCGCTGTGTCTGTTGTGGGAGTGCCTGTGGGACATTAACTCCTTCAATAACATTTTTTATATCATTATAAGTCCCTACTCTGTTATAGTCCTGTGTCATGACCCCATTTTCATTTTAGAAAGAGTCTGCCGAAAAAAAAAAAAAACAACATAATAAAAATAAGGTAATTCACTTCTAAAATTCATTGGGGCATCCTTCTCGTGGAGGGAGAAAGACATCTTGGAGGTGGACCGATCTGAATCAGAATAATTACTTGCACATAATTGGAGTGAAGTGTTTCCCCTTTCACATAGAATGGACTTACTATTTTTTCTAAGATTGTAAGATGCCAGACAACAGCTTGATAAAGGCATCTGAAAAAACACATAGTTTTTAGGCGGGTGAGAGGTGGATTTCTTTCTGGTACACATGTAACATGTTTGGATCCATTAAATACTGAAGAGTTTTTGCAAAAAACTATCACTGATAGGCTGTGGTCACACATAGAAATCCGTTTTTGGAAGTGATTTTCATCACCAATCTGTTTTTTTCTGGGTGCTTTTTGAGCCTCCTGCACTCCTGAACGTTTTTGGAATTTTCATTAAAAAAACGCATGCGCGAACGCATGCGCAAACGCAAGTGCGCGTTTGCATGCGTTCGCGCATGCGTTTCCCATAGGGCCCCATGTTAAAAAAATGCATGAAAACGCATGCGTTTTTTAACTGATGCCAAAAACGTTGCATGCAACGTTTTTGACTCAAAAACGGACAGGGCAATGTTTGGAGCTCCATAGAAAAACGGACAGGGTGTTTATTACCACCAATCCGTTTTTCTGTCAGTTTTTGGACTTAGAAAAAAAAAATGAGAAAACTGAAGCCAAAAACGGACTGAGGGCTTATGTGGAACCCCAGCCTTACTTCAATGCTCGCAGGAAACTCCTTTTTCTTCTTTATGGGTCAACCATACAGGTTTCTTGGAAGATGCATTGCTAGTATATGTACTAGGAGAAATCATACTCACACTTTGCATGCACCAGAGCTGTCCTGTACAGCCAATATGCCCCCCCCCATCACTGCATAGGACTTGAAATGAGTGTGCCAGAAATATTTTTCACATTGAAATTACGTCCGGTCGGCGCATCATACTTGGAAGGTGGAGGTAGGAATTCAAATTGGGAGTGCACAGGAGAATGAATTCTCATGCCCAGTGAGGCATGATAACAGCAGTGAAGGGGGGAGACAGAGCCCTGGAGATCGCCCATGTCAGACTACATACCATAGTCTGGATGCCTTATTTGCATGGGAAAATGTAATTCACAATATCTTTTTTCACAGCCAATATACAACAGTTTTAGTTCAAACAAAAATGATTAGGAATGATTAGGAAGGTGCTAGGAAGGTGCAGGGACAAGTAATAATAGGTTAGGGGATAAAAACAACCTGACAAGTTCCCTTTAAAATCAATAAGATACATATAATAACCTTTTTTTATTACCACATTTATTTTTTCCTGTTTTTCCATCTATATTCATTTTTTCTGATTTGTCATTTCACAATTGTATAGCACACAAAGCTTATATACCTCATTATACATCCTAACATTTTTCCTTAGGGTTCTGTAAAAATGAAAAAAGAACATTTTTGTGGAAAAAAAAAGTGCTTTTTCATTTTTATGGATGAATTTGTGAAGCATCTGGGGGTTAAAAGTGATCACTATGCATCTAGATAAGTTCCTTAGGGGGTCTAGTTTCCAAAATGGGGTCACTTGTGGGGGAGCTCCAATGTGGAGACACACAGGGACCCTCCAATTGCGACATGGTGTCCGCTAACAATTTGAGCTCATTCTCCATTCAAATTGTTAGCGGGCCCCATGTCGCGTTGGGAGGGTCTCCACATTGGAGCTTCCCCGTAAGGGACCCCATTTTGGAAACTAGACCCCCAAAGGAACATATCTAGATGCATAGTGAGCACTTTGAACCCCCAGATGCTTCACAAATTGATCCGTAAAAATGAAAAAAGAAACTTTTTGTGGAAAAAAAGTGCTTTTTCATTTTTATGGATGAATTTGTGAAGCATCTGGGAGTTAAAAGTGATCACTATGCATCTAGATACGTTCCTTAAGGGGTCTAGTTTCCAAAATGGGGTCACTTGTGGGGGTGCTCCAATGATCAGGCACACAGGGAGGGGCTCTCCATACCCGACATGTTTTCCGCTAACAATTGGAGCTAATTTTCCATTGAAATTGTTAGCGGACACCATGTCGCATATGGAGAACCCATGTGTCACCATCACAAGGGCAACTGGAAGAGTTGGGGTACAGCACCAGAAAATGCGCCTCTAATGAATGCGCTATTTTCTTGGGTGACTGTGGGTTGCAATTCAGCGTGGGGGACCCACAACATTTGGGTCTCTCCACGCTGAGGATTCCAGTCAGCCAGCTGCCAAGTTGTACCTAGCTAGCTACAGAAAATACAGAGAAGGCCTTTTTTTTATTTGTAGAACTAATTCTAGAAAAAAAAAAAATGACGTGTGGCTCCGCCATATTTTTGGTCCAGCCAGGTACAACTTGGCAGCTACAGACTGCCAGCAACCTCCAGCTGCCTCGTTGTACCTGGCTGCAACCAAAAATACAGCGAAGCCCATTTTTTTTTATTTCTAGAACTAATTCTAGAAAAAAAATTGACGTGGGGCTCCGCCATATTTTTGGTCCAGCCAGGTACAACTTGGCAGCTGAGGGCTGGAATCCTCAGCATGGAAAGGCCCAAGCGTTCTGGGCCTCCCATGCTGTGAATTGCAGCCTGCAGCCGCCCCAGAAGATGGCGCATTTATTGAAGTGCCATTTTCTGGCACTGTACCCATGCTCTTCCAGTTGCCCTGGTGCCGGTGGCAAACTGGGGAGTAAAGGGGTTAATGCCAGCTTTTTATTGGCAGCTGGCACTAAGCCCGAGATGCATAATATTGGGCCAATGTTAGACCCGCCATTAGGAATCTCTGGTAAGTAGTCAATAAGTACACACAGAGAAAAATATTTTTATTTGGAAAAAAAACACAAACAAAATTCAGACTCCATCTTTATTATAAAAAGATCCGACGTAGTCCATAACGAAGGTCCCACGTGCTCAATCGCCTCCGACGTAGTCCACAACGAACGTCCCACGACGCACGATCGCCATGCAGGCGGATCGAACTGCAAAGTAGCGATCTGACAGCCCGGGTGCAGTGATCCACACCGGGGCTGTGAGATCGCTTTCTGCAGCTCGATCCGCATGCAGGCGGATCAGACTGCAGAGTAGCGATTTGGCAGCCTGGGTGTAGCGCCAGGGCTGCGAGATCGCTTTCTGCAGCTCGGTCCGCAAGCAGGCGGATCAGACTGCAGAGCAGCGATCTGGCAGCCCGGGTGCAGCGCCAGGGCTGCGAGATCTCTTTCTGCAGCTCGGTCCGCAAGCAGGCGGATCAGACTGCAGAGCAGCGATCTGGCAGCCTGGGTGCAGTGCCGGGGCTGCGAGATCGCTTTCTGCAGCTCGATCCACATGCAGGCGGATCAGACTGCAGAGCAGCAATCTGGCAGCCTGGGTGCAGCGCCGGGGCTGCGAGATCGCTTTCTGCAGCTCGATCCGCATGCAGGTGGATCGGCGATCTGGCAGCCTGGGTGCAGCGACGAGGCTGCGAGATCGCTTTCTACAGCTCGATCCGCATGCAGGCGGATCAGCGATCTGGCAGCCTGGGTGCAACGCCGGAGCTGCGAGATCGCTTTCTGCAGCTCGGTCCGCATGCAGGCGGATCGGACTGCAGAGCAGCGATCTGGCAGCCTGGGTGCAGGGCCGGGGCTGCGAGATCCCTTTCTGCAGCTCGATCCGCATGCAGGGGGATCGGACTACAGAGCAGCGATCTGGCAGCCTGGGTGCAGCGCCGGGGCTGCGAGATCGCTTTCTGCAGCTCGATCCCCATGCAGGCGGATCGGACTGCAGAGCAGCAATCTCGCAGCCTCAGCGCAGTGATCCACTATGTGGATCACTGTCAGATCCCTTGACTGCAGTCGATTCCCCCTGCAGATGGATAAGGCTGCAGTAAAGGCATCCCACCACCAGAGGAGGACCCGGACCAGAAGAAGACCAGAGGGGGCCGGAGGTGACAGGAGGCGGCAGCAGGCAGGCACTGGAGGCGGAAGCAGGACAGGTGATCCGCTCCAGCGGTGGTGGGCAGCGGGAGCACAGTGGGAGGTTATCCCTGGAGCGGTGATCACCTAGCGGAGGTGATCACCGCTCCGGCGGCAGGTGGCTGGGGCACAGTGGGAGGTGATCCCTGGAGCGGTGATCACCTAGAGGAGGTGATCACCGCTCCTGTGGCAGGTGGGGGCGGGGGCACAGTCAGTGGGAGGTGATCCCTGGAGCGGTGATCCCCTGGAGGAGGTTATCACCGCTCTGCCGGTGGGAGCACAGGGGGAGGTGATCCCTGAGGAAGAAAGGATCACCGCTCCGGTGGGAGGAGGCGACAGGGGGAGGTGATCACTGGAGCGGTGATCCGGCAGTCAGGAGGGGTAGGAGACAGCAGGGATAGGTTAGATCAGCAGGAGGGGGTTTACAGGAGGAGACAGAGGGGTGAATAGTGAGAGAGCAGGAGGAGCGAGGCAGGGGGAGACCGCAGCCAGTACAGCCGCAGTAATTTGCGGTTTCATTTTCAACTGCCAATTACCGTGGCTGTAGCCTGGGGGGGGGCAAAGCGACCCCCCTGGGGTGTGCTGTAAGTCTCCATGTACCTGCAGCTCAAGTGACAGATCAGTGAGACCCTCACTTGAGCTGCAGGAGTGCGTTCCCCAGATGGCACAGACGCTGTGCCATCGGTCGGGAAAGCACTGGATTTCATGGCACAAATGGTGTCTCATGTGTCGGTAAGGGGTTAACTACATCAATGGCAGCTGCCGGCCAATCAGAAGTCAGCAGCTGACATTGGCATGTGTCATCAACTGCTGGACTCTGATTGGCCTGGTGCTGCCATTGAGGTTTTAGCTAATCTAGAGAATGTTTTACTGTTCAGCTCTGGAAGTACATAAGAAGTGTGGCCCACGATTGTCAAGGCATTCACTGTATTGCGGGCCACAGAAAGGGTGACGCCGATGGGTACAGAGGGCAGGTGAGAAAATCTGTGTGTTTGTGATTGTGTGTGTGTGGACAAGTGAGAAAAATCTGTCAGCGTGTATGTCTGTGGCAACCCTACTAAAAGAAGGGAATCAGGATCCAGACATTACTGCAAGGACAAAATCAGAATGGGGCATTACTACAATATGGGGCCATTACCGCTAGGAGGGAATAGGGATGAGGGCATTGCTACAAGATGATGCCATTTCTGCTAGGAGGGGATCATAATGGGGTCATTACTGCAATATGGAGCGATTACTGCTAGACAGGGATCAGAATGAAGGTGTTACTACAATATGGGGCCATTACTTCCACAAGGGGTTAAGAATGGGGGAATTACTACAAGATGGAGTCATTACTGCTACAAAGGGATCAGAATGGGGGCATTACTACAACAGGACCAGGATGGGGACATTACTTGAACATGAGGATTGGGATGGGTACATTACTACAAGAAGGAGACCAGGATGGGGATATTACTACAAGAAAGGGACCAGGATGGGTACATTACTACAAGAAGGGGATCAAGATGGGGTCAATACTACAAGAAGGGGATCAGAATGGGGACATTATATGTGGTATTACATATGGTATTACTAAAAATGTCACTAAGGGTGCTTTCACATCTGCGTTTTTTGTAATTCGCGGCAGATGCGGTGAAAAAACCGCATCTGCCGCGTTTGCCGCATAACGGTTCCACTTGCGGCACGGTTGCGGTTTTTTCCATAGGAAGTATAGGGGGACTTGCGGCAGATGCGGCAAGTGCGGTATTGCACTTGCGGCAGGTGCGGCAGAGAAAAAAACCGCGGTCAGCCGCGGTTTTTTTCTCTGCCGCACCTGCCGCAAGTGCAATACCGCACTTGCCGCATCTGCCGCAAGTCCCCCTATACTTCCTATGGAAAAAACCGCAACCGTGCCGCAAGTGGAACCGTTATGCGGCAAACGCGGCAGATGCGGTTTTTTCACCGCATCTGCCGCGAATTACGAAAAACGCAGATGTGAAAGGGCCCTTAGTCTAGTTTCACGCTGCAGTTTTTCCCTGATCAGGTTCGATCAGGTTTGGGTGCCGAAACCCGGAGAGGAACCAGGAGAGGAACTTGCAGAGAAAAACTATAATTGAAAGATTGACACCTGTTTTGAGTTTTGGAGACACTCCTGGTTTTGGCACACAAACCGGATGGAACCTGATGAGGAAAAAACTGTGGTGTGAAACCAGCCTTTGTCGTACAAAGAATGCAGTCCTTCAAATTCAACATTTTTCTATGTGCGGCCCACATACCCAGCCGGGTTTGAGACCCTTGCTCTAGAGAGTATTATGAGAAGATCACACTTCCTGCAAAGCATTTCTCATGGTGCGCAGCAGTGGACAGCTTGTAAACATCTTAGACCTGTTATGTAACCCCTGCAACTATTCAATGACCTGAGCTTTATATGGCATGAAATAGTTGAGAAGAAAAGAAGACTGTACATGGGGGATTTTGAAATGATAACTGTGTAAGGAAGGCCAAAATTGTGCACAAACTGTAAGGCAAGCTATTGTAGAGGATTGCTATCAAAGAAAAGTGACCATGAGAGGAGTTGTGGAGAATGCCGCAGAGTAATAGAGGTGCTGCAAGGGGAATTGTCAGAAAATGATTGCAGGTATCAGCGAATGTCACAACAGTAAACAATTTATCAAAGAAATCTACAAGAGTAGTCTATAAGCTCAAGTCTACTGCGCCTAGAGTTGAATCAAATCTTGACAAGAAGTCATTCTTTATATTGCATTTGAAGTATGCTCCCCAAGAGTAAGAGGAAATTGACTGATTATAAAGGTTTGACACATTTAAAATAAAAAAAAAAAAACAGCATGCTAATTGTAAGGTTTTCTTTTCTCCTTTTGCTTGTTTTGTGAACATTTCATGAAAAAAAAATGCATTTTTTTCTTATGCCACGTTTATTTTCAATGGGAAACAGTTCTGTGAACCTTTTCTTAAAGCAATCAAGAATAGGACATAAAGAAATATTGGCTCAACGCTGAAAAAATCCACAGTAGGTTGGGTTTAATTAAACCTGGCGGGTGCTCATCCTCCCGGTGTGTTAAAAATATTGTTTTACTTAGGCATCATTAAAAGATGAGACAAAAAACATCATCTTAATTTTTCCATGGAGTTGTCTGTCTCATTTTTTAATGATGTCTAAATAAAAGAATATTTTTTAACTCTTCACTACCTGGATGGATGTGATGGAAAGTAAGAAGACGAAATTAAAAAATAATGGATTTAGAATAAAGAAGCCAGAGATTGAAATAAATCAGTTGCAAAGTCGAAATCTTTTCACAAAAATCTGTTTAATCGTATTAATAGCAGCCACCTTTATAACTCCAATTCTTCCTGATCTGATTTCTCCATGGAAATGCAAATGTGACAGACACAGTCAATAAAAGTGAACAGAATAGGGACATCAAAACGGATACAGGCTAGGACCAGAATCTGGGCCAAAACCATTTTCAGAACATAAACAGAATAGACAAAAATAACTCTTTAATGATCAAGCCATACACATACTGTATACTTAGTTTAGCAAGATTTGCTTTGAACCAGTTTACATAATGTGCAGTAATGTATTGCAAGTTATTTTTATTATATTTTTATATTGCCTTTGTAATATACATTTGCTTCATTTTTACAGTTAACACTTTATACAATTTGGAGACAAAACAATAAATCATGAAAAAGTAGTGAACAGTATTCAGCATGTTGCAGTAGTTCCCATATTTTTTTAAAAATAGATTTGATTTATTAAAAATAAAAGTTTGCTAATACACATGGGACAAAAAATATATAATTTTTCCATTTAGCTTACCGTATATACTCGTGTATAAGCCGACCCGTGTATATGCCGACCCCCATACTTTTGCCCCCAAAACCTGGGAAAACCTATTGACTCGTGTATAAGCCGGGGGTGGGACCCCAGCACAAGTATACAGCCCCCAGCAGTGTGGTATACAGCAGCCTCCCCAGTGGTAGTATACAGCAGCAGCCCCAGTGGTATATACAGCAGCAGCCCCAGTGGTAGTATACAGCAGCCCCAGACGTATATACAGCAGCCCCAGTGGTAGTATACAGCAGCAGCCCCAGTGGTAGTATACAGCAGCCCCAGAGGTATATACAGCAGCCCCAGTGGTAGTATACAGCAGCAGCCCCAGTGGTATATACAGCAGCAGCCCCAGTGGTAGTATACAGAAGTCCCAGAGGTATATACAGCAGCCCCAGTGGTAGTATACAGAAGCCCCAGAGGTATATACAGCTGCCCCAGTGGTAGTATACAGCAGCCCCAGAGGTATATACAGCAGCCCCAGTGGTAATATACAGCAGCCCCAGAGGTATATACAGCATCCCCAGTGGTAGTATACTGCAGCCCCAGTGGTAGTACACAGCAGCAGCCCCATTGGTAGTATACAGCAGCAGCCACAGTGGTATATACAGGCCCACCCCCATCAGTATACAGGCCCCCCCCTTACTGGCCGCAATCCTGTAAAAGAATACATTAGTATACTTATCCCTGCCGCTGTCCCGCTGCCGCTGTCCCGCCGCCGCCATCGCACTCCTCCGTCTTCATCCAGCGTCTTCCGGCTTCCTCCTCTGGCGCGCAGACAATGACGTCATTGCCTGCGCCCACCGGAGTAAGTTGGAAGAAGACGGACGAAGCCGGAGGAGCGCGATGGCGGCGGCGGGACAGCGGCAGCGGGACAGTGGCAGGGATAAGTATACTAATGTATTCTTTTACAGGATTGCGGCCAGTAAGGGGGGGGGCCTGTATACTGATGGGGGGGTGACTGTATACTGTATACAATGCATACAGTATACAGTGACTCGCGTATAAGCCGAGGGGGGGACTTTACTGCCCAATTTTTGGGCTGAAAAACTCGGCTTATACGCGAGTATATACGGTATTTCTTGCAGTGGGAAGAAATTCACATTAAAAAATGACTTACGGTAATCATTCTCTTTCTATAGTTACAAGTCATTTTGACAGGCTTTTTACTGTGATGTCAAGCAGTTTCATATTTAAAGTATTGTATTTCTGTACAGTTGATTTTGATGACTTTTACGATATAGTAAAATCTATGTTGGAGTCAATAGAGAAAATTGCTATAGGATATGTAAGTCACAACATGCTGCACTTTGAAACAAAATGCTACTGGCAGCAAAAGCAGCATAAGTACCTCAAACCAAATAATTGCTTGTAAAGGTATATCTACTTACAGTAGTGTTCACCATCCTCTTGCTACCCAGTGTGATTCTAGTCAATAATAATAGCTAAGTTAAATGTGACGCTAGACACTACTAATAGCTAGAGTTTGACACAGTTACTACTTACAGGAGTATGTCTGGCAGGAAAGAGCACTATCCAGAATGTTCGAGAATTTATAACAAAATAAATGAGGAAAACATTTTAATTGTCGAAATGCGTTCTATGTACAGGTTTTTGGAGAAATAATAAAGAATCATAAAGGATAACGTTATAGCTTGTATTTGCAAGTTATTTGGCAGTGCAAATAGCCTGGAGGAAATTTTATTTGGATACTTACAGGAGTAATGACATCAAGGAAGGCAAGACTTGGATCAGGTTACAGGAGAGCTCATAGTATTCAGTGAGTAGAAATAGACGTAGTCATGCAATGGTCCAGGGTCATTTTTCCAAGAGAGCACAAAGAGGATTCAGAGAGTCAATAGAGGCATATTTAGGTTGCAGTCTAGGGGTCAAAGTACCAGGAGATAACCATTACAGGGAGCAGACAAAAATGAAATCAAACAACAGTCTGGGTCAGATAACAAATCATAACAAGACAGATACAGGAATGGAGGCCACATACCACTTCAGAATGAATGTACCACTAGCAGGATTCTGAGAGAGGTTGATTAGTAAAGTAACAAAGCAATCAAATGGAAGATGGAACACCTGAGCAACCTAGCCCCTCCTAGAAACAGAATGGAAGTCTGTGCTGTCAATAAACTACTGACAGGTCAGTACACCAGATACAAAACATAGCAATAACTCTTATTGCATCTGAGATGCATGAAGTAATTCTGACAATGCCCCTCTACTAGGGGGCCACTAGACCCTAGGTTTTCCAGGGAACCTCTGGTAGAATTGCCTGACCAATCAATTGGCGCTCAAAGAATGAGCTGAAACCCAGGAACTTTTCTCGGGTCCATATCCTCTCCAGTGAGCCAGATAGTGAAGAGAATTTCTGACCCTCTGAGAATCAACGATCTGCAGAACCTCATTCTGAAACCCCATCAAAGGAAATTGGATGAGGTGGGGACGAGAGAGACAAAGTTGAAGAAACAAATTCATTTAATAAAGATCTGAGAAACAAATTAGGGATATGAAAATACTGAGAGAGTTTCAGTGTAAAAGCAACCAGGTTGACCACCTCCAAGACCTCATACAGGCCAATGAATTTAGAACCCAATTTCATGGAGGACACCTTCAAGTTTAATATTTTTAAGGTAACTAAACATTATCTTCCACCTTAAAGATGGAGCTTGTTGAATGTTTGCTATCAGCCTTTCATTTTTGATGAAACTGGGTCATTTCCATATGCAGTAGTTTTGAACCTCTTATCAGACATCCTCAAGTTTTTGTATAGCTATTTCCACTACAAGACACCATGAATTTACTTGAGAAAATTCATTTAAACGGAGATGTAAACCATAAGTACAAAAGAATGGCGAATATTTAGTGGACTGATTAACCAGACTGTTAAAGGTAAACTTCACAAGAGGTATAAATGAGGACCAATCCTCCTGCTGAGCTACAAAAGAACATCTTAAGATTTGTTCAATTGACTGATTTGTCCTCTTATGAAAGGTATATTCTGCCACAAAAGTAAACAAGTAGGAATGGTTTTCCAATTAAGTCCAGTTTTATTGTTGTCTTGTTCAGAAAAATACATTTTCAGAGACTGTTGTACAGCATTACGGCAACCTTTGCCTTGTTCACGTTACAGCTTTAACAATGAACCATGGAATAGAAAGACAAAAATTATATCAATAAAACATAGTGACAAATAATATACAATAAAATAATAATTATGCATAATCCCAATGTAGGTGACCTATTACGCACCTAGGTGATAAATTATGTGATAACAACATAATCTTTTGTAACATAAATAATATCAGTATATATTTAGACAAAGACTAATGAACCATGCACACAGTGAACACATTTGTAGGACAATGTTCACACCAAGAAAAGACTGAATCACAAAAAACAGTCAAACAAACGTGTAAAAATACTCTGTTGTAAAAAAAAACAGTAAAAAGCAAGTTCTGCTGAAAAAGTAAAAAACAGGGTATTTAGTTGATACGGTTTTTGCAAAAAATGTATACTAAGCCGCTTTACCACTTCAAGGTAACCCGTATTAGAGCAGTCCTTATCTGATGTATTTAAAACCTGACCATGTGTATTGGTTCCTACAGTGAGCAGGATCCAGACAGGTCCAATATCTGACATGGACTGACTGCAGAAGATGGCTTTTTATGTGCAGGGCTCAAAGGGAAGGGGTGAGAGACTCCCCAATCTTGCAGAAACAAGAAACGATTTAGACAATAACTAATGAGCCATGCGGCTTAGTATACATTTTTTGCAAAAGACGTATCAACTAAATACCCTGTTTTTTACTTTTTCAGCAGCACTTGCCTTTTACTGTTTTTTTTTTTTACAACAGAGTTGTTTGACTGTTTTTTGTGATTCAGTCTTTTGGTGGTGTGAACACTGTCCTACAGATGTGTTCACTGTGTACATATAAAGCCATCTTCTGCAGTCGTGACTAGGGCTGCCATGAACCAACGGCAACCAATTGTAACCCAGTCATGGGCACCAATCGGCGCAGACGGGTCGCCGAAAACACAACACCCAGGAATGCCTACGGGATTGGTTTTACAATCAGTGAAGTCGCTCAGCAGCCCCTTCTCCTACTGCCAACATAGTCACCCAGTGCCCAGTCAGCGCGACATGTAACACGCCTGTTCATGCTTACTCATCCAGGTGTCTGTGGTGAAATGCATCCTATCCCACAAAGAGTTTCTCAATAAACCGGTAATGTTGTGTGCGACATGCTGGTGTAGCACAGGAACAGCTTTCTTCAAGAAGTAGTGGTGACTGTGCATCTGGTACTGGGGGACTGCAACGGCCATAAGGTCTCAAAAATCCTCTGTATCCACGACCGGAAAGGCAGCATTTCCATAGCCAAGAGCTTGCAGATGGTAAAATTCCACCTTTTAGCTTTGGAATGGGTAGGAGGAAATGGTCTTTTATTTGTCCACCGAGATCTGACTGCTGTACTAAGACAGGGTAGAGTAGGATGCCCCAGACAAACTGCTGGACTGTAAAGGAGGTGCATGCGGACATATTATGTCACCTTCATAAAAAAGTGGCGCTCTCGATGTCTGACAGTGACACCAGCAGGCGTTTCCACTTCCAAAACAGCTGATGACCTGTCAATCACATTGGCTGTTGCGGGTAAAGAATAGAGATGAGCCACCACCCTAGTGTTCGAATTCGATTCGTCGAATTGGGGGGGTGTTCGTTGAATGTTCATCGAATGTTCGTCAAACACCGTCGAACACCATTGAAAACAATGGCAGGCAAACACAAACATATACAAACACATAGAAAACACCTTCTAAGGTGTCCAAAAGGTGACAAACTACTCAGAAGTCACAACAAACACATGGAAAAGTGACAAGTACATAAAAAAATGGGAAAAGAAAAGAGCTGGATGAGTAAAAGGAGGAGGAGACACAGATATAGGCATGTCATGCCCTTCTAAAATCATGTAAAACACAGCAAAGGGACTCCAACAAGAGTCTCCATTTTTTCCAAAAATTTGGGCCCAGACACCACTTATATTCCATCAATTGCCCCACAATTTTTCATGCAGCACATTCAAAAATCCACAAGCCTTTAGGCTCCCCATGTTATCTGTAATGGTACCTTTACACGCCGCTACAGAAGGTTAGAAACAACCGGGTGTCTCACGTGCACGAGCACGTTCCAACGGTTGCAAACGTTACCCGATACCGCCTTTACATGCCGCTACAAAGTTCTCTACAGAAGGTTTAATCTATCTCTGGAGGCACCGCCGGGTGCCTCAAGTTACCTTCTGGAGAGCACCGTTCCTCATTTACACGCCGCTACAGAAGGTAATATGTGAGGACCTGGGGCAGCAGGGACAACACATAGGCGTGGCAGAGTTGTGGATTACGAGATGCTCGTACGGTGATTGGACAATGCAATAGCATCATGATTGGCCAGGCAGCGCAGAAAAGCTGGCTAATACATGATGCTGTTGCAATTGTGTAGTGTGACTGGTCAGCGCCTTAAATATGCGGCCCTATGCAGCGACAACCAATCGTAACACAGGAGCTTCCACCAATGATCTTTGAGAGGGGGCGGTTTCCCAGAGGCTGTGTCATGCCCCAGGGAGTTAACTAGGTGACGAAAAAAACCTTCCTGTACCTCATTTAGACGCCGCTACCATCGGGTTGAAACCAACCTGGTTTAGAGCACTGCTCAAAAACAGGTGTCGACAGTGACGGGTGGCAACAACCTGATTTACACGCCGCTACCTCGGGTTGTTTTGACGGTGCAAGATACATTTGTGTCCGACACCCGGTTGCTTCTAACCTTCTGTAGCGGCGTGTAAAGATACCATAAGATTTGTCACCAAAATCAAAGTAGAGGATGAAAAATCAATAGTTTGAGTACTTCATGCATGAACCGTCACATGGATATGAAGGAAAAGTCGCAGTGGGAAGCTCATTGTGCTACAATGCGGCTTAGCGGGCCTGACCAACCACCATCTGCCCCATCAAGTGCATCCGTGACCTCTTCATCTTCTGTGACTGTGGGAACAGCAATCACACATGCTTTTGAAAGCAGACCTTCCACCTCTTTACCTGCAACAGCCAGTGTGATTGGCAGGTCGTCAGTTCTTTTGGAAGTGGAAACATCTGCTGGTGTTGAGCGCTGACATTGAGAGCACCACCTTTAGATGAAGGCAACATAATATCTCTGCCTGCACCTTCCTCACTGACCAGCAGTTTCTGGGGACACCCTACTTAACCCCGTCTAACCACAGCAGCCAGCCCTCTGCTGTCCAAGTCTTGCCGTCCCCACGAGATGTGCGTCAAGCCTCTGTATGTAGAATTTCCTCTTTACTATGCTGGCAGTAGGGCTCAATGGCATCAGGCCGTGTTTACGTTGAAATGTCTGGGAAATGTGATTCAGACAGCTGAGGAGTTGGGGTCAGCTGTGAAGACCGAGTTTCATCAACGGTTGTCTCCACTGAACCTGCAGCCAGGGAAGGCCGTGTGGTGTGCGACAATGCTGAAATGCAATACAGTAACAGTGTATCTGGTACCAGCAATTTTGTTGAATCGTTTCACCTTTTTTTTGGCCATCCTTTGCAACGCCAGAAGAGAGAACAAGTCTGACACATAGTGAATGCCTAAAGAGGATGGTTCAGGAGTATCTACAGTTCAATATCAATGCCATGACTGTGCAACTGGATCCTTGTGCATTTTGGGCTTCAAAACTGTAAAAGTGGCCTGAGCTTGCCACTCATACCTTGGAGATTTTGTTGTGCCCTGATAGTGTGCTAACGGATAGGCGCACATGTCTAGTGACAGTGTAGACAGACTAATGTTTATCAAGATGAAGAAGTCATTGATTCGCAAGGACTTTTCCACAACTGTGTCAGCCTGGGGAGACTAAACATTTGTGTACTTTTCAATCAGTTGCATTAATCTCCCATTTCAATATTTCAACTCTCGGGCAATTGATGCCACTTTGCTGTTTGTTGCTTGACTTGAGCAGGGCTCTCTGAGCTCAATATCTACCCCTGACACCCCTGCACCTGTTGCTCAAAACTCAACCTTTAAATTCCAGGCCCAGGCCTCCAGCCTTTTTGTCATTGTGGCCCAATACAAACCTATAAGATGGATACCACTTTAGTGTGTTGTTACACCAATTTTTGGAAAAGTGGGAAATGTAGTTAAAATCTCCTTGCTGTTGGATGCATGACTTGACCAGGGTTCTCTGAGCTCAATATCTATCTCTGACACTCCTGCACCTGTTTCTGACTATTGAACCTTTTTACCCATCAAACCAGTGATTAACAAATTTGCTGTATTCATATCCACCATTTTTGGGTGCTTAAAGGCAGTGATTGCTACATCTCCCTTAATATTTGCATAAACTGTTTTTGGGCATCAAGCCAGATTTTGGTAAATGTGCTGTATACACATCAACAGTTTTTCGGCCCTTAAAAGCATTGCTTGGTCAATATCACCTATAGTTTTATCTGTAAGGGTGCTTTCACATAGCGATTTTGTTCCTGCCTGTGGGATCCTACTTTTTGCAGGACCCCATGGACAGGAAAGGACCGCATCGGAGGTGTGCTTCCTGGTGCTATTTCTGTGTCCGGGCCGTGATTTTCATGGGTCCGGACACAGAAACAGCTGACAGGAGGCAAGCGGAGCACTTTCAGTTCCGTAATGTAAATATACATTGCAGAAGTGATATTAAGTAAAAGCAAGTCTTGTGACCCGATCAGCTGATCGGGTTGCCACGTAACACCAGGTCCTGTAACCATTGGGAGCTTCATGGAGGCGTCGGGGGATCGCTAGAAAGGTGAGAATACATATTTTTTTATTTTTAACCCTTGCTTTTACTTAACTTCACTTCCGCAATGTATGTATATACATTGCGGAAGTGAAACTAGATGGTACAGAGCAGTTTTAGTGTACTGAGCATGATCAGTACACTAAAATTGGGTGCAAGAAACGATCAGCTGTTTTCTCAGACCCGTGCTCCTTAGACCCCCGTGTTAAAGGCTGCGGATCATGTCGGATCCAATTGTGTCCGATTTGGTCCGCTGTGCCCAAAATCGGAACAGTCTCCATTTTTGTGGACGTGAAAAAAGTGGACACAATTGGATCCCTGCACACAAACCGGATGCCCCGACACAAATTGGATGCTATTAAGGGCAAATCCGATGTGATCCGATGCCTATAGGGATACATGGGGGCCAAATCGGATCTGTGGCTGTCCGTTTTACAATGGACAGCCACGGATCCTAAATAATCGCAATATGAAAGCACCCTTAGGTGCCCATATTCAGGATATGAGCCATAAATGTGCCAGTTATTGCACTGGCTGCCCGCACACTACAGAATCAAATTTAAATTGATTGTTCTCACCCACAAAGCTCTTCACAGTGCAGCACCACCCTACATCTCTTCCCTCATCTCTATCAATCACCCCACCCGTTCTTTACGTTCTTCAGCTGACCTTCGACTAACATCTGCACTAATCCGATCCTCCCACTCCCGGCCCCAAGACTTCTCCAGAGTTGCACCAATCCTCTGGAATGCTCTACCCCAAGAAATCAGGACTATCCACAACTTTCATGGCTTCAGACGATCCCTAAAAACACATCTTTTTAAGGCGGCCTATCATACTCCCTAATAGAAGTCCTTTGTACTGTAGATAGTAAATGGGCTATCTCTCTTGACATTACTTTTCTACAAACTCCACCAAACCAAAAAGGTCTACACAGACTGTCTGATGAGCATTCATGTAAGCTTATTTCTATCCCCCATTTCCTCAAGATGCCTGGAACATTAGTGCAATAAGCCCCTGTACCTTGTGCAACCCCTATCCCGTTGTAGATTGTAAGCTCTTTTGAGCAGGGTCACCTTCATTTCTTGCTTTATTGTATTTTTTTTGTTTACATTGATTCTATGCCTATTGTTTTATATCCAATTATTGTACTGTATTCATTCTCTACTGTAATTACTTACTGTATTATATTTTCTGTACTCTAACCACTACATTGTAAAGCGCTGCGGAATACGTTGCACTATATAAATAAAGATTTATTATTATTATTATTATACAAGGGACATTTGTCATCCAGCTCTGGCGTAAGGATGCACTCAGGTTCGCAGAGTTTTTGCACATGGCCTCCCCTGGATGCAGAATCAGTGGAAATAGCTATTGATGAAACTCTGTCTCCAAAGCTGACCACAACTCCTCAGCAGTGTTACTCACATTTCCCTGGCATTTTAACATTAACACAGCCTGATGGCATTGAGCCCTGCTGGTAGCGTAGTAAAGAGGTGTGCTGGATTCCTTCTGCACAGTTGGAACGCATGTCACATTACTACACAGGTTTTGGGCGCTGGTGGAGGCCCTAGAGGAAGTGGTGGAGGCACAAGCAGTGCAGGAAGTACTACATGCAGAGTTTTCACCCCCAAACCATGGGAATGGCAAGACTTTTACAGCAGCCTCTTCCCCATAGACACCAGAGTCACCCAGTGCCCAGTCAGCAACATGTAATGCCCTTGGTCATGCTTACTTGTCCAGGTGTCTGTGGTGAAATGCACCCTCTCACACACAGAGTTTCTCAAGGAAGCAGTGATGTCTGTGACATGCTGGTGGAGCGGAGGCACAGCTTTGCTTGAGAAGTAATGGAGACTTGTCATCTGGTACAATGGGACTGCGATGGCCATGAGCTTCCAAAAACCCTCTGTATATGCCAGGTAGAAATGCAGTATTTCTGAGGCCAACAGTGTGGAGATGTAATTTAAGCTCTTAGCCTTAGCATGGGTAGGACCTTATTTGCTGGCCTGAGGGCTGGCTGCTCTGCTGAGATAGAGTATATCATACAAATTGCTGGACTCTGAGGGAGATGGAGGCAGAAAGGTTATGTGGCCTTCATGAAGAGGTGGTGCTTCTAATGTCTGACAGCTCTCAACAACAGCAAGTGTATCCACTTCCAAAACAGCTAATGGCCTAACAATCACACTAGCTATTGTGGTTAAAGAGGTGAATGTTCTACGGCCAAA